>CAUYPK010103092.1:0-23162 GCA_963574355.1 Loris lydekkerianus
AAAATACTAAAAGAAAGTGTAGGGAAAACTCTTAAAGTTATTGGCCTGGGTGAATATTTTATGAGGAGGACTCCCAGGCAATTGAAACAGTATCAAAAATATACTTCTGGGACCTGATCAAACTAAAAAGCTTCTGCACAACCAAGAACATAGTGAGTAAAGCAAGCAGAGAGCCCTCAGAATGGGAGAAAATATTTGCAGGGTATACCCCTGATAAAGGTCTAATAACCAGAATCCACAGAGAACTCAAACATATTAGCAAGAAAAGAACACATGACCCCATTTCAGGGTGGGCAAGGGACTTGAAGAGAAACCTCTTTAAAGAAGACATACCCACAATCTACAAACACATGAAAAAAAGCTCATCATCCTTAATCATCAGAGAAATGCAAATCAAAACTACTTTGAGATATCACCTAACCCCAGTAAGAGTAGCCCACATAACAAAATTTCAAAACCAGAAATATTGGTGTGGATGTGGAGAAAAGGGCACACTTCTACACTGCTTGTGGGAATGCACACTTATATGTTCCTTCTGGAAGGATGTTTGGAGAATACTTAGAGACCTAAAAATAGACCTGCTACTCGATCCTATAATTCCTTTACTAGGTTTATACCCAGAAGACCAAAACTCACAATATAACAAAGACATCTGTACCAGAATGTTTATTGCAGCCCAATTTGTAATTGCTAAGTCATGGAAGAAGCCCAAGTGCCCATCGACCCACGAATGGACTAGCAAATCGTGGTACATGTATACCATGGAATACTATGCAGCCTTAAAGAAAGATGGAGACTTTACCTCTTCCATGTTTACATGGATGGAGCTGGAACATATTCTTCTTAGCAAATTATCCCAGGAATGGAAGAAAAAGTATCCAATGTACTCGGCCCTACTATGAAGCTGAATTATAGCTTTCACATGAAGGCTATAACCCAACTTTCCCACAAGACTATGGGGAAAGGGCCAAGGAAGGCGAAGGGAGGGGGGAGGTTTTCATGAAGGGAGGGTAATGGGTGGGGCCACATCTATGGTGCATCTTAGAATGGGTACAGGTGATTGCACTAATGTACACAGCTATGATTTAACAATAAAAAAGAATTTGAAAAGAAGGGTGAATAGTGACAACTGCTTTGTGACCATTAAGCAAGTATATGGTTGCTTAATCGGATAACCTTTACCTGGTTAAAGGTTAATATGTAGACAAATACAGAATACTCTGATACTGTAATGCAGTGCTGGTATATAATTTTTAAATATGGTATAAAAGTTCAAAGACAAAAAAACAAAAATAACTATATAAAATTATGTTAATGAATATGCAACATTAAAAATATAATTTGTGACATCAGTGATATAAGTGTGTATGGAGAAGAAGTGAAAGCATAGAGCTTTTTATGTGATTAAGGGTGAGTTGTTATCATCTTAGAATAGGTGGTTTTCCACATAAGATATAGTAGGTATGCTCTAGGCCATCCACCAAACTATACCTACAGAATATTTCTGCTGAGAAATTCACTAATAATCGGAATCGTGACAAGTCATTATTATGTTTTTAAATTTTGAAGTCTATTATATATCCATTCTTTACTCATCAGGTACCTGCTGCATCCAAAGTTGCATCCCTCACCATTGTATTATGAATTACTTCCCACTTTGCAGGATTACAGAATAACAACTAACATCCATTTAATTCTTATGTGTTAGACACTCTACTAAATGCATATGCCAATCATATCAATTAGTACCAAAACTTAATAGGTAGGTTCTGCTATTGTCTCTATTTATCCTGAGGATCATAAAAGTTTGGAAATTTGTTCAAGATCGTCCAACTAGAAGTTGATTTTATTTCCTTCAGATCTTACATATAGCCTTCATTACCATTACCCCCCATTATAAAAAGTCTCTTTATACAAAGAGTTCACAAGCTAATGTAGAAAAGGTTATTTCTTAGGATAATAGTACTTATTTCTAAAAGATGAGGGCCATAGAAAGGTTTCGTTCATGATTTACATTAGATTTGTATTACATAAAAGACACTCCAGGGAATGTGTGAAGAAAGATTACAGGTAAAGAGGCTGTACTTGAAAGGCTCAGGCATTGGCGTCATCTAAAAAGTGCAGGAGAAAAAAATGATGGAGTCTGAGCCAGCTTAGTGGTAGCAAAATGGAAAACCCAGGGGTGCATTTGTGAGAACTGTAGAGAAACATGCACAAGAAAAAGTTGACTAAATAAACTTGAAAATAAGGAAGAAGCAAAAGTCAGGAAAGGAACAATCACCGTAAATAAGGCATTTATTTCAAATCATTTTACCAATTTTGGAACTAGAGCTCTAGGAGTACATTCGTCAGAAATTCCAATATAAGATTAAAATATGTAGGACAGAAAATAAATTTTAAGTGAAATTGAGCAATTACCATAAATGTTCTGAGTGTTCTTAGGAAAAAGACATTGAAATACACCTTATATATTTGTTGTAAGAACTAAATGACATAATGTGTGTAAAGCATCCAGCAGAGAATTTGTCACAGAAAATGAATTTTCTGTTAGTTTCTTTTTCTTTTACAGTTATGACCAAAATCAGTCCATATCTAGTAAGAGTGGCGATTTTAATAGATTGGAGCTTCCCTTTCTTTCTCACCCAAAAATAATATTTTGAATGTCACATGTTATTCCAGTTTTGTAATTATAAAATTGAATGAGATTCAATCCCTTTCCTTAGGACATTTAATGTAGGAAAAGTAAAGAGTGGCAATCCAGAAAACTACCTTTTTCTAGCATTTGTCCCAGACATTACGCTGAAGTGGCTCAGCTTATTCAGTTCTGAGTCTTCATCAATATTGATAGAAAGAAAACAACTATTGCCATCATATTATTTATTTTCCATCTACCCTGTAGCTCTTTGTCTCTCTTTACATTTCTTGTGATCTTCCTGAGGTTCATTGATTTTTTTTGTGTGACATACTTTGATTCCTTTCTTATTTTCTTGTGTATGCTTTTGTTAGAATTCAAAGACAAATATTTTAAAAGTAGTGAATGAAAAGTGACCTATCATGTTCAAGGGAACTTCTGTCAAATTATCAGTGAATTTCTGAGCACAAATCTTCCATAGGTATGTCTTTTTTTTTTTTTTTTTTTTTTTTGAGACAGTCTCACTATGTTGCTTTGGTAGAATGCCCTGGCATCACAGCTCACAGCAGCCTCCAGCTCTTGGGCTTAAGTGATTCTCTTGCCTCAGCCTCCCAAGTAGCTGGGATTATAGGTGCCCGCCACAATGCCTGGCTTTTTTGGTTGTAGTTGTCATTGTTTTTTGGCAGGCCCTGGCTGGATTCGAACCCACCAGCTCCAGTGCATGTGGCTAGCCCCAAGCCATTGAGCTACAGGGGTCCAGTCTATAGGTATTTTTTTGTGAATATCATAAAGTGTACATACAATATCTTATGTGGAAAATAATCTGTTATTCTAGAATGATAACTTCCATAACATAAAAATTTTTATTACTATTACTTTTCTTCCACACATTTAAAGTTACTTATGACACAAATTATCCTTTAATATTGTGCATTCATTAACATAATTTTGCATAGTTATTTTTATATTTGTGTCTCTTAACTTTTACTAGTATATCAGAATTAAAAGTTACTTATATACCAGCATTACAGTATAAAAGTATTCTGTATTTGTCAATATCTTAACCTTTACCAGCAAAGCTTATACTTTAATGTGGTTTTATATCTCTCTTTAGTGTCCTTTTATTTCAAAGGAAGTGACTTTCTTTAGCATTTCTTGTATTTTTTTTTTGTTTGTTTGTTTGTTTTCAACATTTTGAATATATTGTCTGACTTCCTTCTGACCGGAAAGATTTCTGCTGAGAAATGTACTGGTTACCTCATGGAAGTTCCTTTGACCATGACAAGTCACTTTTCACATCCTGCTTTTAAAATTTTTAGTCTTTAACTTTGGACAATTTAATTGTTGTGCATCTTATTGTGTACTTGTTTAGATTTATCTTATTTGAGAAGGTTGATCTTCTTAAAATTGAATATCTATTTCCTTCCCCAGATTTGGGAAGTTTCCAAACACTACTTCTTTAACTTTTTTACCTCTTTCTCTCTCTCTTTTCTTTTGGAACTCTAATGAATGTATTGGTTCTTAATGATACCCCTTTAGTCCCCTGGGCTTTTTCTCACATTTTAAATTTCTTTTTTCTTTTTGTTCCTATGACTAGATAATTTCAAATGATTAAATTACCTCCCTCAACTTCATTAGTTATTTCTTCTTTGTCAAGTCCACCATTTTACCCTTTTAGTGAATTTTTTATACATTTCTCTTCTTTATGCAGACTCAATCCCTCTTCTGAAATATTACTTCTTTATCTAAAAAATATTACTCTCCTCATTTATTTCTGTATTATTTCTCTTATGTTTAAAGGTCTGTCTCACTTCTCACCTTTTCTAGAAAGACACATCTGGCCATGTCAGCCTGCATCTCTTTTTTTTCACCTAGACTAAGAGCACATGTTTATTTATTTATACATATTAATGTGTTCACACACAAACACAATCCTACTTTAAATTATTTACTCTATGCATGTGTGTCAAGAAAGTTAGCTCTGAAATGTATCAGAATTTGAATCCTCATCAGAAGACTCACCCAGAACTAGGACATATTGAAAGAACAGGCAACAAGAAAATTCTGGTGAAATTAGCATGCTTTTTGTTTGATAGGCTGGGGGGAAAATGTGATATCTGTCCTTGAAGATTATGGAGGCTGTCATGCTTTACAGATCCAGAAGAGTATGTCTTCATTAGTATGTTCACAATGGAACATTTTTAGACATAATATGATGATGCAGGTTTAGCTATTTTCTAAAATATAAATTGATTCCTTCTCATATATATTCCTTTCAGGATGGAGTCTAAACTCCTATGCATAGTCTGGCCTCTACCTGTGTTGTAAATTATTTGGTAAGCTCTTTTTTTTTTTTTTTTTTTTTTTTGTCCACATTAACATATTTACCTATTCTTGACCTTACTGGGGTGAAGGAATATCCTTGTCTTTTGATGTATTTTTCACTGTATTTTTAATCTTTTTCCTTAAATACTGAATAAATTCCATCATAAATAGCACAATAACATTATTCAAAATGTGAGATCAGCAATAAAATTGTATTACTTTCTTTATCATTTAAAAATATACCACTGTTTGTCTTCTAAGGTAGCAATGTAAGGAGTTCTGTAGACCCACTCTCCAGCAAAACAAGCCAAACTGGTCAAAGCTTAAAGCAACCGCTTAAATTCTTTAAAAATTGTCCTTAGTGAAAAGTAAATAAAATTTTATTCAAGAAATATATTCAATTTTGATAAGAAAACAGAATCTGTAACATTAGAACCACAACATGTTTTCTCTCTCTCTCCCAATGTCCCATCCAGCTTATCCTGACAGGAGCTCCACACCAGGTAGCTTCAGACAAGAAGACAAGACTCCCTGTCATTTCACATTCCAATCACAGCTTCCTGAATCTCACTGGGAGATGGGAGGGGAAAGACACTGGCATTTATCATCCCCTCTAATTCCAGATGAACAGGGGCTAAATTTCTAGCGGGTGTGGCCAATATTTAACTGCCCCTTTCCCTTTCCCTTCATTTAGCCTGTATTCCATAGATGGGGTCCTTCACACCAGGTGCTGTAGGCCCCAACTCCACCCGCTCCTCCCAAATCACTCATGGGCCAGAGGATCCACACAGAGGAAAACAAGAAGTTCAGAGACCACAACTTACTGGATTAGTGGGTGAACAAGTCTTTGAAACAAAGTCTTTCAGAATAAACAAAACCTGGGAGAGCTAATTGCTAGCAGATATGCCTTGTAAGAAATACTAAAGGATATTTCATGGGGGGAAGAAAATAAACCTAAAATTTAAAACAAACCCACAATAGGTTATTACCTTACACCTCTTAGGATGGTTATTGTAAAAAAGAAAAAGAAGATCACGAAAAAGAAAAGAATACGTGTTACTGAAGATGCAAAATAATCAGAATGCAGGGACTTTCGTTCAGTGTTGGTGTGTATGTACAAAAGGAAAACAATATGGAGATTCCTCTAAAATTTCTATATGACTTAACAATTCCATACGTACATATATATACAAAATAATTGAAAGCAGGGTCTCAAAGACATATTTGTAAACCCTATAGTCACAGCAGTATTGTCATAATAGCCAAAAGGTAGAAGCAAACCAAGAATCCATCAGTGAATAAATAGAGAAACAAAAAATGGTGCATATATACATAACACATGTTTATATCCATTAATTGTATATAATTATATATACCACATTTGTATTTGTATGTGTATATATATATATATATATATATCACTTTTGTTTATCCATTCAGCCTAAACAATTAAAAATTAAGGAAATTATGACATATACTGCATTATGGAATAACCTTGAGGAAATTATGAAAAATAAAATAAGCCAGTCAAAAAAAAAAAAAAAAGAAAGAAAATGCTATGAAATTCCACTTATATTTGGATATCTAGAGTAATCAAATTCATAAAGGGGGGAATGGGGAAATGTTCTTAATTTGGTATCAATTTTGCAACATAAAAATCATTTTGGAGATTTTTGAGATTGGTTGCATAACAATGTGAATGTATATACCACGGCCAAACTGTGAGAATATATACCGTTACTAAAACATGGTTGAGAAAGGAATGACATCAGAGATTGTAGAACAGGACCTTATAGCACTTGTCTCTTGACAGAAAGATACATTTGAACAATTATGAGTGTAGAAAAGCACCTTTGCAAGAGCTAAAGAAACCGGATGAGATACTATAGCACTACCATCAAGCCAGGAAAAAGGCATTAAAGAGGAAATAATAATAGTCTCACATTACCCATGTCACTGCTCTCCTAACCACAGGCAGCACAGCTTAGAGAGAGGAGAGTGAAGTGACAAATGAATCTGTCTTGGATCCCTGCTCTGGATGTATCTCCCAATAAAACCCAGGGTCAGTCAAGCTCCTCCAGCTCCAGACTCCAGGCTAGCATCTTTGTACTGAGCTTCCATTCCTACTCCCATGCCAGGTGGACCCCTGAGTCTTCATATTTTGTGCCTACCCAGCATCCGGCTTGGGCCTACAGAATTAGTTTAATTACCAAGATAGCACTTGTGGACTCACCCTTCAAACCCAACTCACTGACACCCAGGTTCCATGGCCCCAGGCATCATGCTTATCTCACAGACTAAGGGTCCAGGCCTGCTCCAACACCAAAACATTAAGCCAGTACATGGGGCCCCAACCTCCAGTGGCCTCAGGTGCTGGTAAATGGTAAATAATTAAACATGATAAACTACATAAATAGTTCTCCATTATTTTCTCCATTATTTTCTTAGATTATTTAATGGACATAAAATTATATGGCCTAGTAATTACAATAAGGCATTGTGAGGCTTTGACACTTAAAAGTGTAATATGCTACTCCAATATCAGCACAAAAATAAGAGCTACTTTTCCTTAAATTACTATAATTAAGTTAGTGTACATGTGAATTTAATGCCAGTAAGTAAAGATATATATACTAAGACCCAGAGTAAATTCTATGAAAATAACTATAAAAAAGTGAAAAAGTAATGAAATTATAATTTCACTCTAGAAAATGTTCACTTAATACAAAAGCTGTAAAGAAGAAAATGAAGTATGAATATGACATGAGATATATAGCAAATTAGAAGAAAAACAAACATGTAAATTTACCCACATCAATATTAGCATTATATGGAAATGCTTTAAAATAGCCCAATAAAAAAGCAGACTTTATCAGGCTGGATTAAAAAATACCAGAAAAAAATGATACACTGAATACAAAATACACTTGAACTACAAAGATATAAATAAGTTGAGGGTAAAAAGATGGAAAGGGATATAATAAATCTGGAGTAACTGTAATTAATCTGGAGTAACTAAGCCAATGTCAGCCACAATAATACCAAAAATGTTAATAGTAATAAAGATGATTTTTTATGACAAAAATATTGATATATCTGAAAGTTATAATAATTGTAGACTTACATTTTACATGAAAATTGAGCCTTGTCATAGTGAAGCAAAGGCTGAGAAAATTATCAGGCAAAAATATAGGTTGGTAATTTGAGAGTTAGAGTCAGAAGTCCCAAGTGCCTCACTTTCAGTAATGGATCCATTATGCAGAAGATTAACAGAAACTAGGAGACTGGATTTTAATCAGAGGAACAAGACTCCCCGCCTCCTGGTGGTTGGTAATTAACACATATTCTTATTAGAATTCCTATGTGGAATAGATGCTGGGCGATAAACTCTAAGAAGGATTTAAATTAGTCTTTCTGGCTGGTTTGAGCGGGGTTTACAATATCAGCATTCATTAGACCACCCCTGCCATGCCTTATCCTTTGAATGAGTGCTTGAACTTCAGGAAACTGAAGTGGAGTAATTACATCTCTAAGTGTAATAGAAGGTAATAAAATCGACATATAGTGTTTGCATTTGGCTACGCTGTGAGCAGACAAAGCTTGCTGTATTACTCTCCCTCACATTTTACAGCCAATTTTTGTTTCATTTGTTGAACCTTCTTTCCCAAAGTTATTTTTGCTGAGATTTCATGTAACCTAGGATCTTGGAATTATTTTGGAATAGTCCCTTGTAGAGATGTTTGGGAGCTGATGGAATATATACACTATTCCAGGAAAACAAAGTTGTTTTGTTTTAAGAACTTTGGGAAATTTCTTTTTCAGAAAATACAAACATCACCGCATGAACAGTTATGGTGACTCATGCCTATAATCCTAGCACTCTGGGAGGCTGAGGCAGGAGGAGTTCTTGAACTTGGTAGTTCTAGACCAACCTGAGTAAGAGCAAGATCCCATTGCTACAAATAAATACATGAATAAATAAATAAATAAATAATCACAGAAAAACTAGCTGGGCATTGTGGCAGGTGACTGTAGTCCTAGCTACTCAGTAAGCTAAGGCAAGAGGAACTCTTGAGACCAAGAGTTTGAGGTTGCTGTGAGCTACGATGATATCATGACTCTCTACCCAGGATTACAGAGTGAGAATCTATCTCAAAAAATAAATAAATCAGAGAAAGAAAGAAAGAAGGGAGGGAGGGAGGGAGGGAGGGAGGGAGAGAGAGAGAGAGAGAAAAGAAAGGAGGGAGGGAGGGAGGGAAAGGAAGAAGATACTAACATTAGTCTTTCCTCTGAGTGTGTCTGTGTGTGTGGTGATTCAGTGGATGATGATGACAAAGAAATGAGCAATAAACTTTTAAAGGCCATGGGCGGCTCCCTTGTGTTAAGACTTTCACTTCAGGAAATTTATTGGAAAGCAGGTGAGAGTGGTATAATCTTGGCAATAAATTGGTTCATTCACATTTTAAAAGTACATCTTTCCAAACATTTTTCTGTAACCAGTAAATTTATTAGTTGAGTATTTTAATCTTTTATGTAATCAACCTCTCCACTAGCAGACTTACAAAGTTAACAGAAATCAAAACAGGGGAACTCTGATGAACATTATACCAGTAGCACTGCAAGCCAAAATACATATAGATAATGTAGAAATTATGCTTTATTTTAATTCAAGCACAGTATCTGTTTCTACTATTACTACCTCTTTCCTGGAACAGTTTAGTTTTATATTGCCACTGTTTACATGGAAAGTACTGTAATATAAATGGTTTTCATAAAAGTTGCCAGCTTCCAAGCACCTGCTGTGTGCTGACTGCAGTAGCAACAATTCTGCTGCTGCAAAATAATATTCAATTGCAATATCTACTGTCAGATCGACAAATTGTTCTGTTAGGTTATGTGGTTTGTTAGAATAAGACCATATTTACTAATATTTCTTTGCTATCTCTCAGCTTTCCCAGCGTTATTTGCTTTGACTGATTCCACGGTAGCATGGGGCAAGAAGAAATGTGATCTTGTTTGGAAACCTCATTTTGCCACAGTTCATACCAGGGAACAGCAACTGATAAGTATAAGAGAGTTCAGAGAGTATGTAGATGGGAACAGTCCCGATGATAGAAAGTTTGATGTAAAATGGAAATGTTCTGCCAGTTTAACTGCTTTCATTCCATTTTGAAGTCAATCTCTCCTTGTGGCGCTTGGAATTACAAAGGAGTAATTAGATGGACTATGATTAAAAAAAAAAAAGGGCTTTAGAAGTTGCCATAATTCCCCCATATTAATCTGGTGCAAATTGGTATTTTGTGTTGGAAATATGTTGCTATGATTTGGAAGAAATGATGAGAAAATAATAACAGAAAGGTAGGCTTCCTTCAGTAAAAGTTCTAAAGCAAATCGTTTCTTGGTGGCCATGTAGCAGCAGTTAAAACAGTTATCTCCAAAGGGGCCATGGAGCCAAAAAAATGAGATAAGCAAGCCAGTGCTTCCTTCAGAATGACCACGGAATACTGTGGCACTGGGGCAATACTTGTCCTTTTCAAGAGACGTAGCTGCTTCTTGATTCTTGCCTGTTATTGCCACCCTAGACTGTGAGGATATTGCCATATCCTCATGGAATTTTTCCCCCAGTAAAAAGTTATAAATTAAAAAATTTATGGATTACATTTCAAAATTCCAAGTCACAAGGCAAGGTCATCTGAATGGTGCAGTTGTGGAGTGCAGTCTTCATGGGCACAGAGCAGAACAGAACAGGGGAATCTAGATCTGGATTTAGAGGAGGCAGTGGACAACAGGTAATGAAAAAAATAGCACATACGGTGTTCTCCTCCCTCTGCATGGCCTTATGCATGGTCCATCTCCACGCAGCTAGATTGCATGTTCACACTGCGCTGTCATCATATTTTGACACAGGTGATCACTCTCTTAAGACGTAGACTTCATTTGGACCCCAATACTTTACCTTCTCCTGGTTTACCTCCACCCCTCTCTGCTGTCCTATCAGATTCTCCTCCTTCCTCCAAAGTTCAGTTTCATTGCTTGTTTTCTTTTCTGTATTGCTCAAATCCTAGAGCCTTAAATAGCATTTATGTGGCAACCATTCTCCCAATGCTTCTCTAATGCAGCCGTGTACTTCCGTTCACCAACTACACCCCAAACAGCTGGCTGCTCTTCAGTTATCTTCTCAACTCTACCAGTTAACTGCAATGGCTTCCTCAAATTGACATGTTCAAAAAAACAAACTTACCAACCCTAAACTAGTAAGACGTGGACTTTTTGATTTTACTAAATGATTGATTATGAAATTATTTTACTAAATTATGACACTCAACATATCCATGTGCACAGATATAAAGGAATATATCTCTGTTTTATGCTTTACTTCTCTAGAACATAAGCTACACTACAAATGTACAGTGTGTACAAATGTACACACATTTCCCTCAACAGTATCTCATGCTGAATTAGCCCCATCTTGTTTTTTTTCTGTCTTTCTGACTCTGTTCATTACTTCACCTTTATTGACACAGTTTACTTTCCTATTGGAGACAAACGAATATTTCTTTTTTCCTATATCAAGTATATTTTTAATCATTGAATAACAAATACATTTTCATTTATGCTTTTATTTTTTCTAATATTGCAGTCTGACATATTATATTTTAAGCAAAAAATGTATGTCTAAGAGATGAATGCATTTCTATTTATGTTTTACATAAAATCAATAGTATAATATTCTTTATTTTATTAATTATGTCTGCATTCTTACATCATTTCAGATAATATGCTATGAGTGAAGGATGAACAAGTCATAAGTTCAAGACTGAAAGAGTGGTTTAAATTTTCCTTATTAAAGATGACATCTTCAAGATGTCACCTTTACCTCTTTTCCAAGACCTCATTATGATAAAATAAAGAAATGAATGAACCACCTCTAACCACATTGTGTAGTAGACTAGATAATGATCCTTCCCTTGACAATGATGCTCACGTTCTAATCCTTTGAACCTATGAGTATCTTATCTTACACAGCAAAGGACTTTGTAGATGTGATTATGTTGGGGATCTTGAGACAGTGAAATCACCCTGAATTACGATGGTGGTCCCAATGCAATGGTAAGGGTCCTTATAAGATGGAGACAAGAGTATCAGAAATAGAGAAAACAATGTGACAATGGAAGCAGAGATATGAGAGAAAGAGAAAGTGATCTGGAGAGAAAGATGGCTTTGAAGATGGAGGAAGCAGCTAAGAACCAGGTAGAGGTAACATCCAGATTCTGCAAAAGGCAAGGACGTAGATTGTCCCTTAGAATCTCCAGGAGGACCATAGCTCTGCTAATATCTCAATTCAAAAAATAATCGAAAAATATAGAAGTAAATCCCAGTGAAAATCAAACTGGGGGAGGGGAAGGTAAAATCACACCTATTGGGTACACTGCATGCTACCAGGGTGAAGGGCACTCTTATGATTTTGACTTAATCTGCACAAAAACAAAGTATTCAAACAAAAAAATGAGTTATTCCTAATATTCAAAAAAAAAAAAGATTAAAAAAACTCAACAAAGCAACAATTATAATCAAAAAATAAATATTATATAGAACTATGATTATAACTTTGAGACTAAATAATGAAGTAGTGAAATACAGTGGCTTCTGTGAATATACAAGATGGGGAGGGAGACTTCCATAACTTAAAGTGCATACTATTTTGCACTATGAATTATAAGAATTATAATATTAATAATTATAAGAATTATTTTGCACTGTGTGTTCAAATATTAATTTTCAGTCGCTACTGTCCTGGATCTGGTGCTCTATCCAATGTGCATCCTGTCCTTACTACACACTGACAAACCCACCCCAACTCACCACCCTACACAATTAAAAAAACAGATGACATTTGCCGATGACAGCTACTGAGACATATGTGACACTTATTTGGGGTAGCTGAGGGACTTTGTTTTTATGCATCATTTGCCTATCATGATTTCTTTCATTCCTGTGAGAATAAAAAGTGACAAAGTAGAGATAAAACAGCTTTATGGTTAATTCAAGGCGATTCATAGGATAAAACTACACGTAAAGAAACACTAAGCAGAAAACACAGAAGGAAATTGAGAACCTCATGGCGTCATGAAAACTCTACCCCTCTGTGGGTAGAGGGCTGCCTCTGAGGTTCTTATTAGGTCAGTGAATAAATGCCTCACGGTTACAGTTCACAGATTTTAGTAAACTAATCTGAATCAAATAAAATTTGAAACACCTAGATAATGATAGCTATATCTGCCACATTATGTGTTATGTAAAATAAGAGGGGGAAAAGTATGAAATATGAATCCTATATCAAGCTGTGTACAATCTTAAAAATATATTTTAATATATTTTTATCTTGCAACGCTATTTAATGTTTGTAGTTGCACAAAATCTGCTTGACACAATTGATTTTGCTTCTTAGAATGCTGTCGGATAAATTACATATTTACTTAATGTAAGATTTAGAACAAATTTGAAAATCAAATATCTTCCACAAGCAGAAAGTGAGTCTGTGAAAAGTTAAGGTACTTTCTAATGAACCTCCATGTAACATACAGCCTGGCTAGGAGTCACGCCAGGTCAGACACTATCTTTCCTTTTTTCCCCTTCTCTCTCCCACTCTTCTTTTTCTTCTTACCTTCTTTTTTTTTCTTTGTGCTCCTTCAGTTTTTCCTGCTCTTCTTCCTCAGCTCCCTCTCTCCCTCTAACTTCTCCTTTTTTCCTTTCTATACTGTCCCCCTCTCCTCCTCCATCCTTTTCTCTCACCCTTTCTTTTTTACTCATTTACGTATTTTACATTATGATAAAATATATATGATACAAAATTAATCATTTACCTTTTTTTTTTTTTTTTTCAGAGTCTCACTTTGTTGCCCTTAGTAGAGTGCTGTGGCGTCACACAGCTCACAGCAACCTCCAGCTCCTGGGCTTAGGCGATCCTCTTGCCTCAGCCTCCCGAGTACCTGGGACTACAGGCGCCCACCACAAAGCCCAGCTATTTTTTTGTTGCAGTTTGGCTGGGGCCGGGTTTGAACCCGCTACCCTTGGTATATGGGGCCGGCGCCCTACCCACTGAGCCACAGGTACTGCCCCTCATTTACCATTTTCAAGTGTAGAATTCAGTGGCATTTAGTATATTCACGATGTTCAACAGCTATTACCACTATCCGTTGCCAGAACTTTTCACAATCCCAAACAGAAACGTTTATACTCATTAACCAAAAGCTCCTGTTCTTTTCTCAACTCCTGTCTCCTGGCAATCATCATTCTGTTTTTCCTGTCTTTATGCCTGTCAATACCTTAGACAGGTCCTATAATGGAATAGTATAGTATTTGCCTTTGTGTGACTAGCTGCTTCCACTTAGTGCAACACCTTTCAAGTCCATCCTTACTGTGGCACATGTCTGAATATTCATCTTCTCTAAAGCTGAATAATACTCTCTCCTGTGTATGTACCACGTTTTGTTTACATACCCATTGATGAACACTTAGCTTGCTTCCACGTTTTGACCATTCTGAATAACGTGGCTATAAACATGGGTGTAGAAATGTATCTCTGAGCCCCTGCTTTCAAATCTTTGGGGTGTATACCCAGAAGTGGAATTGCTGAATCATATGGTAATTTCATTTTTAATTTTTGGGGGGACTGCATACTGTTTTCTGTATTAGCTGCACCATTTATATTTCCATCAACAGTCTGCAAGGGTTCCAATCTTTTCGCATTCTCTCTGCTACTTGTTTAGCAGTAGCCTTTCTGAACTGCCTTGTTGTAGCTGTAGTTTTAATTTTCACTTTTCTAATGTTGGTGATCAGTGGTTATGAGTATCTTTTCGTAGGCTTATTAGTCATGAAATCCTGGCGTATTTTGAAGGTGGCTGTTGTTGCTAATGAAGTGGAGGAAATATTTATAGATGCTGGATGTTAACCCATTATCAGATATATAATTTTCAAATATTTTCTCCCATTCCATGGGTTGCTTTTATTATTTTTTCTATTATTATTTAATTTTTTTGAGATAGAGTCTCACTCTGTCACCCTGGATAGAGTGCTCTGGTATTATAGCTCACAGCAACTCGAACTCTTGGGATCAAGAGATCCTGTTGTCTCAGCCTCCTAAGTAATTGGGACTACAGGTGCCCACCACAATGCCTGGCTATTTTTTAGAGATGGGGGTCTCTCCCTTGTTGAGGGTGATCTCAAACTCCCTCTTCAGGAGGATCCACCCACTTCAGGACTACAGGGCTGAGCCACGGTGACAGGCCCATAGGTTGCCTTTTAAATTTGTTGTTACATATGTTAATGTGTTTTAAATATTATATAATACAATTTGTTTATTTTCTCATTTGTTTTTCTTTCTATTTTACAATATATGCCAAATCATTGCCAAATTCAATGTCATGAAGCTTTTCTTCTACGTTTTCTTCTAAGAGTTTTATATTTTAAGAGTTAAGTTTAGGTATTTGATCCTTTTTGAGTTAATTTTTGTATATAATATAAACTAAGAGTCCAACTTCATTCTTCTGTATGTGCATATCCAGTTATTCCAGTGGATAATTTTTCAATTTATTAAAAAAAATTCTATACTATGTCCATTGAATGGGGTTGGTGCATCTGTCAAAAACCATTTGAGAACATATATGAGAGCTTCTAGCCTTTCTTTCTAGCCTCTCTTCTAGTCCCTTGGTATATGTTTGCCTTTTTGCTGGTGCCACAGCTTTAATTACTGTAACTTTTTAATAAACCAAAAACCAGAAAATATGTGGCCTGAGACTTAGTTCATTTTTTTCAAGATTGTACTGGTTATCTAGGGTCTCTTGATGGAAGGAACGTTTTGTTTATTATGGGTTCTTTTTAGAATGGATGTTTTAATTAAAAAACATTATTGAGATTTTAATAGGGATTGCATTGAACCCATGTATCATTTGAGTAGTATTGACAACAATATTAAATCCTCCAATATATGTACACGGGACATTAATCCATTTATTTCCATCTTGTTTAAAGTCTCCCTGAAATGTTTTTAGCTCCAAATGTATAATTGGTTCATCTTGAATAAGTTTATTGCCATATTTTATTTGATCACACAGTAAGTTAAATTCTTTCATTAATTCCCTTCTCTGATGGCTCATTATTAGTGTGTAGAAACACAGTAATTTTTGTATATTGAGTTTGATTCCTGAAACTTAGTTGCATTTTTTTATTAGTTTTAACATTTTATATAGAATTTTCTGTGTTTTTAATAGATAAAAGCATGTTGTTCATGAAAAGATGAAATATTTATTTCTTCCTTCCCAATTTCAATAACTTTTATTTTCTTGCTTCATGGTTCTGGCTAGAACTTTGGGTACTATTTTGAACAACAGAGATAAAAGCAAATATCCTTGATTTGTTCCAGATCTTAGATTAACAAAAACAAAGTTTCAGTCTTTCTCCCATGAGTGTGATATTGGCTGTGGAATTCTAATCTATGGCCTTTATTATGATGAAATATTTTCCGTCTCTTCCTAGGTTATTATTTTTGTCATGAAAGATTGTTAAATTTTGTCAGCCCCTTTTACTGCATCAATGTATATAACCGCATTTTGTTTTTGTTTTCATTCTGTTAGTGTGGTGTAGCATGCTGACTGATTTTCATATGTCAAACCCATCTTGCAGTCCAGGAATAATCCTCCTTTTGTGGTGTATAATGTACTGTTGAATTTTGTTTGCTAATATTTTGTTGAGAATTTTTGCATTAATATTCATGGGAGATAAAGCTGGCCTTACACAACAAGTTTTGAATTGTTCCCTTCTCGAGAAATTTTTAGAAGAGTTTCTGGAGGATGGGTGTTATTATTATTATTTTTTTAATACTTGTAAGAATTCACCGGTAAAGGCTTTTGGTTCCTGCTTTACCTTTGGGAGGATTTTGATTTAGAGATGACAGCTGAAGGTTTCTATTTGGCTATCTTTGTCTGTCCTTCAATTCTTCTTCATTTTCAAAAGTTACTTTCACTAATGGTACTGTTGTTTATGTTTTAGGGGTTTTTCTACATTTATTTTATTTCTTTAAATGAATTATGTCACTACATTTTGAATCATATGTTTTCTTCTGAGAAATCCACTGATAATATTATAGGGGTTTCCCTGGAATGTGACAGTCACTTTCTTTTATCACTTTCAAGAATATCTATTTGTCTTTGACTTTTGGCAGTGCTTCAATATGAGTACCTCTGTTCCTATTTTATTTTTCCTACTTAGATTTCATTGGATTCTTGTATTTGTATATCTACATCTTTCTTCAAATTTGGGAAATTTGGGCTCTTGTTTCTTCAAATAATTGCTCTATCCCTTTCAATCTCTCTCACCCAACAACTCTCATTATCTTTACATTGGTCTACTTGATGATGTTCATAAGTCCCTCGGGCCCTATTAATAATATTAGTTTTCCTTTCTTTATTTTTCTTTTGTTTTCTTTCTGCCCCTCACATTCAATAATTTCAAACACACCAGCCTTCAAAGTTAATGATTTTTGTTTCTGCGTATTTAAACACTTCTTTTTTTTTTTCTCTGAAAAAAAAAATTGTTTATTGCATATGGAAATCAATAGGTATCTTTTACAAAAAAAGGTTAGAGTGAAGATCTCACATTTGTAAAGGCACATGTGAAACATTTTACAGCAGTGACAAGGGCAGTGAGAATATCAACTCAGACCAATATCTAAATAAGACTTTATAAAAATAGGAAACAGAGCAAATAATACTGTCAAACAGTTTTATATACCTCATAACTGTGTATAAAACTGGGAAGCATAAGCTTATTTACTGATTAAAAAAAAATAGCACATAGAACAGCATGCATAGTTTTACTTAAGGCTTTAATATCTTTAAATTGATAGAGAGTCTATTGCAAAATACAGTTGAGAAAGCCACTCCCCAGTTTAGGGAATGTCCTATATTTCTCATTCCTCTGCTCCCTTACAACTGTAGCTTGGTAGTTAAGAGACTGGGCTTCTATATTGCAAAGCAGCAAGTGGCCGCCACAGGAAGAGATGGTGTTCTCTGGACCCCAAGTCCCAACCTGAAATGCTCACAAGAACTACATAACAGGTGTCCATGAAATTTTCAGATCAGCCCACAAAAGCCCCCCAGAGCTGGCTGACTTAGTCCTACATCTCTGCTATGTTAGAAGTCAGTTGGCTTCTGTGGGCTGACCCAAGAACAAATTGGTTTTCTGAGTTGGGAATTTGTCTGCACATTGTTTCAGAACAAAATCTATTAAAATGTCAATTGTTTTGAATGACACTAAAATTCACAACATCTTACAAAACATCGACCAAGGAAAGCATCAAAATATTGAATTAAGTAGCACAACAGTCCAGTGAAACAAACTAGGCTAACAGGTTATTTGATGCCACATAAATTACATAAGGCTATGCACTGAATTGTCATCTGCATATGTAAACCTTGTTTTTTCTAATTTAAGTATTTTCAAGCAGGTTAGCTGACTATTGAAGGAACAAAAGACATACACAGGAAATCATCTCTAATGAAGAGTAATTTTGTATTTCAAAGGATAAAGTGACTGGATTTTTAAAGTTCCAAACAGTGGCAAGAAAGTTCTAAGGAAACTGCAATAAAATTTTACAATGTTTAAGTGGAAAACAAAACAAAACAAAAAATGGCTCTGATTTACAGCTTTCACTTCTATGCTGAAATTATTTATTAGCTAACACTGCGGTTGAGGGAGGTGGGAGGCCCTGAGAAATACTGAGAATGCCGGGCTCTGGAGACCACCCTAGCTAAACTCAAAGCAGCATTCCTGAGATTCTGGCAAAAGTTTCCACACCAAGGCACAAAAAGATCTCAACCCAATCTTTTCAGCTTTAGCCTCTGAAGTTTAGAGGGTGTCCAATCCCCCCACTCCCTCCTATTGCACATTAGAAGAGTAAAAGTTGTCTTGGGCCACATATTAAATGCACAAACACTAAGGAAAGAGAGTTGGCAAAAAAAATAAGAAAAAAAGGTCCATGCATATTTTTCATGACAGGTGACACCAGAAATAAGCAAAAAAGTCCTCACAAAATCAGCACGCCACTCTGCAGGTTGGACACCCTACCATGGTCTTTTCTCAGATGAGATGGAATCTGTGTTTCCCTAAAGGAGGAAGTTGGGGATGAAAATAAAAAAAATGCAGATTGGCTTGATAGCTTACCATACCTTGCCTTCATATGTAAAAATGGATCAAATACAACTTGTAAATGTTCCTTGGCAGCCCAGGCCAGAGGTTTACCTGTTTCCCCAGAATGGCCAGACTATAAAGAAGCTATGCAGAAGGGAAGAAGCGAGAAACAGGTTAGTCTTGACACTTCCTTACGCCCAGTGCAGCCCCTGTGAATCTACAGATCATCTTGGAATAATATTGAGTACTCCTGCAATCACCATTTTAAACAGAACCAGTATTATCTTTTCATCATCTCTTCTCGCGCTGAGAGATCCTTTGTATTGGTCAGGCTGCAGCGTCCTGGCAGCTGACAGTTTGCCAGCTATTTCCATTCTGGTTATTTTCATTCACCAGAATTTATTTCTTAAACACTTCTAGTAAATTGTTTTGATTCTGTTATTATGGATTTCAGCTCCGGAGTTTGATTTGGTTCTTTTTGTAATTTCTTCCTCTTTGTTTATATTTTCATTTTTCTAAATATCTCCAGTTTTTCCCTGGGTTCATTTGTCATGCCTAGGGCATTTGGTTTACATTCTTTCTTCAAATAAGTTATAGAACTATATTGCTTTATCATCAGATTCTGGAGATTTATTTGTTTCTCTGAATGCACCTTTTTCACTTTTTATACATACTTTGTGAACTTTGGTTAAATATGAGGCATTTGAACAAATAACTACTTCCCCTAGTCTTTTTGGTTGGCTTCATATGTGAAAACCTGTAAGAATTAGCCCAGTTACAAGGTTGTGGATCTATGGATCTATGAAATGAAACCTTTTCTGACAATGTCTTCGTTGGAACTTTGTGCATATGCTTGTTGCTTTGAGTCACTGCTACTTTTAAATGGCTATTTTTTTTTAGTTTCACCTTGCTTCTTTTAGGAGTCTTCACTTTCCTAGTATATTCTTCTGCCTGGTGAGAGGTATTTGTTGTTCCCAAGGATTAATGGGTATGCTGATGTTCTCTTGAAGGTCTCTTTGCGTCAGTGACTATCACACTTTTTAGTGGCCTACAGCCTTATAGTCAAATTATGTTACCACTTTATCAGGGCTCAGACAAGGTCCTTAGGCATTTGCTAAACAAGAGAGAACATACAAACCAGTTTCATCATCATTATTATTATTATTATTATGTTTTAGAGAGATATCAGGTAATTGAATGACTTATTGCCAACCATACCACATGGTGCTGTGGTGAAAGTTACACTGAGAGTGTGCAAAAATGTTGGAAAATATTGTGCCATTTTGAATGTGCTTTTTCTTGATCCAGCATCTGCGTGGTTGCTGCACTTTTTCTTTTTATTTCAGATTAATATGAGGGTACAAAAAATTCAGTTACATTGTTCACATTTGTTAGGTAAAGTCCCTGTTGGACTGTGTCCCCCACCCAGGGGCTGTCCCATTTGCCCTTACATTGTGCCCAGTAAGGGGGAGCACACCTATTTCCCTCTCTCCTCCCCTATACACCCTCACTCCCCTTACTCTTCCCCCCTCCCTCCAATTTGAACTAAATGGCATTGTTCCCTTGTGTGAGCATGTATTAGATTATTCTACTGGCTTCAAATTAGTATTGAGTATATTGGACACTTGCTTTGCCAATCTTATGATACTTTACTAAGAAGAATGTGTTTCAACTCCATCCAGGTTAACACAAAAAATGTAAAGTCTCCATTTTTCTTTATGGCTGAAAACATTCCATGGTGTACATACACCACAGTTCATTAATCCATTCATAGGCTGATGGGCACTTACTTGCTGCACCGTCTTAACTGGCTTCTAATATTGCTACAAAGCTACTACAGTCCATATGTTGTTGCTGTTGACTTTTTAAATTTTTTGTCTGTGTTGAAATTTGTATTTCATTTCTATATTTTTCTTGATTTCCTTAGACCTTTGAGTATATTTAAACAGCTGATTTAAACTATGTGGAGAGTCAGATTAATATCTGGGCTTACTCAGTGATTTTGGTTTTATGTGTTTATTTAATTCCCCTGAATTAGCCATGTTTTTATGTGTGTGGGTTTTTTTTAACATTTCCTTTTTTTTTGTTATTGTTATGGATTGGGTATTTGACTGTTATAATGTATTAACTCTGGAAATCTTCCCTTTCTCCAGGCTTTATTGATTTGCTTTTGTTTTTAATTGGTGAAGGCTATATTAATGTTTTCTTAAAACTTTTTTTTTTTTTCAAATTATTTTTGCAAATACCTTTGTGTCACGTGTGATCTCTGAAGTTTTTCTTTTTGTGGTTCATGCTGAGCTAAGGTTTTAACAGTGATTTTGAAATGCTAAGAGCTGAAACAAAAAAGCAGCCAAACAACAGATTTATAAAGGACAGGACAATCAGTTCTCAGAGTCTTTATAGATGCTCGGTGCTGGCTCAGTACTTTTCCACTTACCTAAGCTGGGGCTGAGTGTAGGGACAAGCAGAGATAACACCTTAAAGTCCTTTTAGGGCTTTTTTGAGCACGTACATTTCCCAAAGGATGTAGCTAGCCTTCAATTTTCCTCTAGATATATGACTGCTTTTGAATGTTTTGATTTTCAGAGACTCTCAGCTTAGGTTCTTCTCCAAGGAGGGTCTTTTGTAGTTTTCCATGTGTATTAACTTCCTCTGAGTCTCTGTTTTCATAGTCTTCTTGAAACTTCTAAAGGTGCCTCTGGCCACTTCCCTACCTGCCTTAAGGCGTTGCAAAACAGAGGTGTGTCTTGTTTCAGCCCTTCAGGTATCTTCCAGATAGGATAGAGTAGAGGAACATAATAATTTTAAAAGGAAGTTTCTTCTTTGTTCTTCAGTTTGGAAAGGTGGAGAGGTGAGCCTGAGAACCAGGTGGCTGCCTACTCAAGACAGGCCTTGATAGAGTAGAGAAATTACAAGTAAAAATACCACAATGCATTACCACTTTGGGTATTTAGTTGGGGATTATTAACTTCTAACCATTTTCCAGAGTACTCAGACAAAGTTGGTTTAGTTTTTTGTTTGTTCATTTTTTATATTTTTGTTGAGGAACAACAAATTTAGTTCACTAGTTCATTATGCTCATTAAATGTTTTTAGTGGAAATGATGATCCAGTTGTCTTATCAGAGTGACTAAAAGACTACTAATTAAGTGTGCATCTTTATTTTATTTTTTAAATATTATTTTACTCTTTTCTGTCAGAATATTACATGGGCACACGTGTTTTGGTAACATTGGCAACATAACTTGTACACTTAGATCAAAGTTATATGTGTGCCCTTCACCCAAAACATGTAAATTGTGCAATTCAGTTATGAATTTACCCAATCCTTCTTCCTTGCTATGGCCTACATAATTTATGTTCTGTTTCACTTCCATATGTGCACATACATGTTGATTGACTAGTTCCGATTTACTGTTGAGTACATGTGGCATTTGTTTTTCTGTTATTGTGATACTTCACTTAAAGAACGATCTCCAGTTCAGTCCAGGTTGTTACAAAAGATACTAGATACTCCTTTCTTCTGTGGCTGCCTAGAACTCCACGATGAATACACACCATATTTTATTAATCCATTCATGCACTAATGGGCACATGGATTGTTTCTGCATCATTACAACTGGGAATTGTGCTGCTATTAACATTTGAGTGCAAGTATCTACTTGGTAAAATGTATTTTCTCACACTTGGGTACAACCCAGAAGTGGGATTGCTGGATCAAGTAATAGTTCTGCTTTTAGTTCTTCATGGTATCTCCCTACTGCTTTCCATAGAGTTTGTACTAGTTTGAAGTTCCAGTTCCAGCAATAGAGTACACATGTTCCTTTCTCTCTGCATCTGCATCAGCACTTGCATTTTGGACCTTTTTTTTTTTTTTTTGCTGACACACACCCTTTTCTTTTTTTATTTATTGTTGGGGATTCATTGAGGGTACAAGAAACCAGGTTACACTGATTGCATTTGTCAGGCAAAGTCCCTTCTACAATCGGGTCTTGCTCCCAAAAGGTGTGGCACACACC
>CAUYPK010103094.1:0-46857 GCA_963574355.1 Loris lydekkerianus
GGGCTGCAATAAACATTCTGGTACAAATATCTTTGTTATGATGTGATTTTTGGTCTTCTGGGTGGAGAAGGAATTATAGGATTGAATGGCAGGTCTATTTTTAGATCTGTAAGTGTTCTCCAAACATCTTTCCAAAAGGAAACATTTCAACATAGCTTTTCCTTTTGTGTCTTACTCTTCAAATTAGTCTCTTTCTTTTTGGCCTTTGTAACACATTTAAGGTTGTAAATTCTTTCTTAGGCAAGAAACTGAAATCAAATCCATTGAGGGTTCCATCAATTCTGAATATGAGATGTTCTAGAATTAATCTCTACCTTATATCATAAACTTTTTCATATACTTTAATTTCATTAAAATATATATATATGCTGATGTGGATTCAGCAAAGTTCAGTAAAATGTATAGAAATACTTACATGTTATTTATTATCATTATGTTGTTTGGCTCTTCTTACTTTTTTCTGATCACTTCTCAAATATATTAGTGTTGGGTTTCAAGGCAAGCTGCCCGCATTCTAGAATATCTGGTCGGGGGTTTTAGGCAGCTGCCTGGGTTCCTGGTTTTTGGAGTACTCTTGGACAAACAATGACCAGACATCCCAAAGTAAGGCAAGTATGAAACAAAGTTTATGGAGGAAGAGAAAGGTAGGCATACAGGGTAAATCAGTTCATCATGCAAGGTGTGTTTGTCATAGATAGCAGACAGGCCACCACAGCCTCAGTGAATAGGCAAAGAGGCATAGGTTATGGCCAGTGATTCTCTTTTATGCCACCTGGCTTGGGCCCTATCTTGAAATTCAGAGGTTTTGGAACCACAGTCTTACTATGCACATGGACCTCCCGTGAGACTTTCTGAGAGCCCATGGGGGCAGGGGGGGTGGACTGCAATGCAGATTTAAGCTAATGATGTGACATTTAGTCTTAAGATACTTTACTAAGAAGAATATATTCCAGCTCCATCCACGTAAACACGAAAGAGGTGAAGTCTCCGTCTTTCTTTAAGGCTGCATAATATTCCATGTGTACATATACCACAATTTATTAATCCATTCGTGAATCAATGGGCTCTGGGCCTTCAAGACTCTATTGTACCTGTTTCTGGGCTAGACAGTCTTCTACACTCTTTTCAGTTGGCACATTAGGTTCTGATTGGTAGACTGGTATGAGCAATCACTTGGTACAAAATTAAGGAGGGCAGCAGCAAGGTGGACGCCTGGCCCCACCCCCACTGTCCTCCTTCCCAGGACAGCTGTTTCTAACGACCTAACATTAACATAGATTACAGTCAGGATACCAGATAAAATGTTGTGATATTTCTTGGAATTAACAATATTCTACCTTATTTTCCGTTTTTCCTAATCTGTAACATCTATTTTTCATTTTTCTCATACTAATATACAGTAGAGACAAACAGACTTACTTCCCCTGTGTCTCAGATTTTAGGTATCTGCTCCTCCCACTTTCCCCTGCTTTCTCTTGCTCTCTTCATGTTTTCACCTGCCCATGAGAGTCTTGCCTTCCCTCAAATATCATCCATAAAGTTTTTCTTTTGTCAGTAGCCCGAATTTCTAATCTGCAATTACTTGGAACGTGAGTTAATTCAACCATTCTTTCATCCAACAAAATTTCTTGAGCACCTATAATGTATCGGATACTTTTCTAAGTACTGGGAGTACAACACCAAAAAATCCATGTCTTAAGGAAGCTTATAGTTCAGTGAGGGAGACAGACCATAAACGAAACAAACATAATTTATAATATATTGAAAGATGGCAAGAAAAGTAAAGCAGAGGAAGGTAATAGGCAGTGAGGCTGGTGGAGGAAGAGATTGCTTCTAATTTCTATTTTTTTTTTTTTTTTTTCATTTTCTGTTGAGTTCCAAATGCATACTTAGTTTGGGTCAAATTCCAGATTACATATGAAAATTGTATAAATACTTTGAGGCTCTGATTATAATTCCTGTGAGAGGTAGTCTGTTTTCACTCCACTGTTACTGACAGATGAGGAGGCCTTTGAGTTAGTTGGGAAGCAAGCCTTAGTAAGTGGTGAACTCCAGGTTTTCCTCCTCAGTCCTGTGAGACAGACGGGGATTCCGCCCAGCTTCTCAGCATCTCGCCTGCGGCCGCTGGAGCTGCCTTGTTCTGCACACCATCGCTGGAAGTGAAATGAGCGGTGGATAAAGGTAGTTTACAATTTAAAACAGGGTCGTTAGAGGAGGCCTCTGACCTGTGTGGGCTGCAAAGGCAGCTCGTTAGCCTTTACACAATGCTCTGTGGGATCTGGGTGAGAGCCTGGGGCTGTCTTGAAGGACACCTGTTTCTTCAGGTCTTGGTCTTTGAGAAGATGGTCACCTCGCATGGGCAGCACCGACTCTGCACTCCGTGCGGGTCTCTCGGAAAGAGGTTGCCTGCAGGTGCTCCCCTGGCCTTCTGGGCTTCCCTTGCTGAATCTGATGCACCTATCCCTAGTCAAAATCTAGATAACATATGCGCAAACATATCTGTAGCCTTGTCCTTTACTCTGATGGTCTTTCTTTCCTCCTCCCTAAATTCCCAAAGACCCAAAGTGACAGACTTTGCTCTTCCCGGGAAGGGTCCTCTCTACCACCTAAGAGCAGGCTTTGTGGCTAACATGCCGGGAGAGTACTGTGGAAGAATCCTCTGTGCTGGGGCTTCCAATTTATTTAGCACCACATCAAAAAAACCTTCAAACTACTATCCTGGAAAAGAAGATAGATTTTTGCCCATTGCCCCCAAGGCTCTTGCTCATTGAATAATCTCTGTGAAAGTTTAGTTTTAGACATGGGAAACCAAAAATAGAACCTTACTTAATGAGGGAAATTAAAACACAACAGTTTAATCATTACAAAATACTAGCTCCGATACACCAGAGACACTCTCTTACTAAACAATGTTCTCTTAAATATAACTCTGTAGCCTTGATGGTGTCGTGTCCACTCAAGAAATTATTTTACTAATTAATTCTCACTTAGTGAGAAACTTGCTCCAGTGCATATTTTCATTTATCACCAAAGGTCAGTTGAAATGGCCAGTTAAAAATGAGTCAGCAAGAAGTCTTATGTATTCTACAAAGAAATTCTTATTCAAACATTTGCTTTAAAAAAAATCTAATTCAGGATATTTTGTCAAACCCTAACAAATATAACTTGGTACACAGGAAACATCGCACCTTTGTGATTTTTATTGATGGATTTTATTTCCTATCTTTTCATAAGTCCTGGTACGAGGAACTTGTCATTAGGCCGAGCGTTGAGGTGGAAAGTGGACTCACCATGGATTTTCCACATTTTCATTATAACAATGATTAATATTTCACTCTAGTGAGACATTAATCCTTATTTCAATCCTTATTTCACTAAGCATTTATTGTATTTAAACTTGTTGTGTGAGTATGAATGGGGGATAATAAAGTATATACTGGGTTGGGAATGGAATAGCCCGTGAGTTAGGAAGCAATTAGACACTGGGCAGTGAGACTTTTCAGTCAGTAATTCTGGGCAAAAAGAGTCATAGACTTCAATGACTTCTGGAAAGAGGTCAGTCTTAAATGTATGGGCTTTGGAGATAGACTCTGGGCTCATGTGCCATCTCTGCCATTTCCTGGCTATGCAGTTTTGGGCAAGTCAGGAAATATTCCCTTTGTTAGACTAGAGACACTCTCTCAGTGGAGAATACCTTTATAAATATGACTCCTTAGAATTTATCTGATCATGCCATTTCCTCTCAGGAGACTTTTTTTTTTTTAACCAATTAAATCTTAATAACTTCTGTGAAAATCTAGTTCCAATGCAGACTTTTATTTCTTTAATTTCTTTGCTTCCCAGCTCCATCACTTGTAAGATGGAGATAATGATAATGCCTGCCTTATTGAGTTGTTAGAAAGATGATGTTGAATCAATGTCTATAATGCACTTTGAACAGTAACTGGAAAATATTATACACTATACAAATAAAAACCACTATATACTGATAAGCTATAATTTTTCTCTTAAAAACTCAGTATTATATAAAACACAGTTAACACATAGAAGACAGTGTCTATAGAGCCAAAACCACATAAAGAATATATATCATTTTCTTGATAATAAACAACTATAGACAGCTTAGGGTCTGTAGTACAGGAATGCAAGCTTACTTAAATCCCAGCAGCACACAGAGCTCTATGCATAAACTAGAGACAGAGCAGACAAAAATTCTGTATATAAAGTCTAGACTGCAAGCAATTCTCTTTGTAACTGACAGTAAATGTCTTGACATAAAAAAGCAAGTCTTCTTATGTAGACAGAGCAGAATATGATCCTCAGGGGACTTAAAGAGGCCAGTAACGGTTCAGAGCTGAATGATTAAAGTAGACTGAGATCCGAATAGGAATCCCATGAAAGGCCACATGTTTTGACGGAATCCTTAGTGAAGAGCTTGCATAGATTAATACTAAAACCACACTATATGACATACACACATATTTTATATATGCATAAAAGGCTTAAATGAGTAATTGGTTTTTATCCCATATAGCCCTTCAATCAATTTTAGTAAACTCTCTTGAAGAGCTACACTGAAGAGCAACTTCTTATAAATAATTTTATAGATAGGGGTCTGAATTAGGAGAACCCTAAAAGAGGCAGTTCAGATGTACTTTATAAAATGATGCCTTAATTATCATGATCACACATGTTTTCAATAAGATGGCAAATGTTCATAGCAATTTTAATGTATTGGGGGAGCTTATGGAGAGTAGTATACAGGATTTATTTGTGCAATTTTAATACTAAATGCATTGCTCTGAAATAAAACTGTCAGAACAGATTTTGTTCTTGAGTATCTAAACATCTATCATAAATTTTATTATATTTGTTAAACAATTATATGTCTCTAAAATTAATTATTCAAACCCCTTAAACAGTAGATACATAAACGTGATTGTAAAAGCCATTGTTCAGTGTATATACATACATATTACATATACAAACTTCTTGATGGTTTGCTTAGTTATTTGTAGAATCTGCTTATTAGCCCTTTATCAGATGTATATAATATAAATATCTTCTCCCATTCTGTAGGTTGCCTATTTGCTCTGTTGGTTTTCTCAGCTGTGCAGAAGCTTTAAATTTAATCAAGTCCCATTTATTGATTTTTGCTGTTGCTATGATTGCCTTGTACTTTTTCTTCAAAAGTAGGCACTGTGGGCTTATTATATTTCTGACTTTTTCCAATATGTGTTTGTATATTTTGTATATTACCATCACTCTTGTTTTGATAATCTTGTAGAGATTCAGTGATATGATTTCTTCTTATGGTTATGATAATACCTGTAGAACCACATCACCCAAATGATATTTTTCAGACCTCTGAAGTTATGGATGCTCAGATCAATAAATTCTTTGGGAGTGGCAAAATTAGATTGTGGTGATGGTTGCAGAACTCTGTGAACATACTAAAAACAATTGAAATATATACTTTGGGTGAATTATATCTCAATAGGACAATTACTTGATTCCTGGTTGTTGCTTCAAGGGGATTCAAAATCTAGGTACTAGTCATCATGTTGAGCTTCCTTTTACTAGGTAAAATTTTCTTATTTCATCAATATGGATTTTTAAGTTCATACTTCTCCTAAGTTTTATAATTTCAATTCTGGTATCTTTACTACCAAAATGATTTTGAAAGTCTTACTTAGCCAGTGGCATGTGACTGTAACTCCTTAAAAGGATTTCAATCTTTAGAAGCATTCCAGGTTTGGCTATCAGACAGACATCTGAGTAGATAGACTCAAAGGAATGTTTGTAGTGTAGAGGTGAAGCGCACTGACTCTGGAGCCAAACTACTTAGAGTTAAATACCAGCTCTGTGCCCTGTTAATTAGGTAACTATGTACATATTATATGATTTCTATGTCTCAGTTTTCATTTTTAAAATGGGAATAATAACATCCAACTCCCAGGCTATTAGAAGGTTGAATGAGTTAGCAAACATAAAGCATTAGAACATAGTAATATGTTATTACTATTGTCATAGTAAGAGCTATTACTATTAATAATCATTGTTAATACATAATCCTTTTCTATCATCCCTTTGTTACTTTTCCTTGTAATTATTTTTGTGACCACTGATTTCAATTAGTTCTTCCTATTCTCAGTGTGCTAACGAGTTTCCCTTCATTATTTGATTTATTCATAGTTTTTTGCTTATTCTTCCATTAAACAGATAGAAACATATTTATATGTATACTTGTAAAGCTGATATATAATACAAAAACACTATGCCCATAGATATGGTCACACTATACTATATATTAAAATAAATGAAAACTACTCACATCCCATTGTATTTACCTTAATTGGGCTTGACCATTATTTTTTTCTATACTTTTTAATTTCCTTTTTGATTATGTTTATACCCTTTTATAGTCTCAAAAGTACCAGTTATCATCTGCATAGTTATTATATTCAATATTATTTTAGTAGTATTATTTTATTGTTTCAATGATTACGTTTGATCATTAGAAACTTGTTTAAGTTAGCTATTGACTCCCTTTAGCCCTGCCTCTGTGATTTTTAGAGTATCCTTAAGACGATAACTAACACCATCCTGATATTTTCTGCTCTGGCACATCAAATCAGTCATCCTCCAAGAATCTGTGATTTTTATCGTGGTGAAAATAAGGTGAGACAAAAGTTGGCAAAATAGGTGCACAGGTAGACTGGCGGTCAGAAGAAGGATATATAGAGAGAAATATAATGCTTTTGGGTCACTTCTAGTTATAGCACAACTGAGACACAAGTTGCTTAAGGTCATAACTTATCTCTATGGTTATAGTTATAGAGTTAGTATCACTCAAGTCCATGTATTTCCAATTTAATATGTTACACTACTATCACATACTTTTGTATGTAATTGTGTATCCTGCTAAAACAATTTCTTACTTTGATAACACAATCAAATTTTGATTTATATTAAAAAATCAGAGCCCTTAGGATAATTACCACTTAAGACGCAGAAGTTACATGTTTGGCCATTAACTTACTATTTACATGAATTTCATCATCGATCTAGTTCCATCTTTAGAAATTAAAGAAGCATACAATGCAGAAAATTTATTTCTAATCAATGAATGTCTTAGTTATATGACAAGTGATTAATCTGTGCCATATGGGAGCAAACCCTTTATATTTTATTTCTTTGTTTTATTCCGTCTTTTTACAAGCTCAAATAAAAGTTTCATCTTCTGATTTCCTATGCCTATTTTGCTTTATTAAAGCATTTACTAAATATTTCTTGATGAGGTGGTAACATAAAATGCTATGTACTGATGTGTAGATTCAATCTCATTGACTTACATATAAAATAGTCTACTAATATTACAAGCCCCTGGGCAAAGGGACTGCTGTCAATTTGTTATGAACTCCTTTTCAACTCTTAGTAAATTTCCCCTCCTTACAGGCATCTATAGACAAACCAACATATGAAATCGAAAAGAGTTTTATATTAATTACAAGTTGTGTAATAATAGCTATAGCTCAGGTTTGATGAAGGTTACTTCTAATTGTTGTTTTCACTTTAAAGAATCAAATGAATTCAGAGTAAATCTAATTTTTAGAAAGTTTGGTGCAAAAATGAAAACATGTTGTGTTTCCTCTGAAGAAATGTGCTTTTGCATCATTTTTAAAGGAAAATTGATTTGGTAAGATTACTACTGCTATACATACAGATAAATACAGATAAATTAGAAAACCACATTTCAGTGCATCAGTTTGGCAAAAATAAATGTGCTAATTACATATCAGAAGAAGGAACTTGAGTTCAAACATATTTTAATTAAATTTTTGGCTCCAGCACCTACTGGTTATATGATTCAGGGCAAGTTTATCTAACTTTTATTTCCTTACTTTTAAAACAGGAACAATTATACCTGCCTCTTAGAGTTTTTGTGAGGTTTGCATGGAGTAACATTTAAAATGACAGTGAATGTTGCTAGCACTTGGAAGTTATTATTAAATACTTTTTTTCTTTATGGATGTATTATATGATTCTATAAGACTCTTCTTCCCTGCTCAGAGTAACAGTATCATTACATACAGTTGCTTCCTAAAAGTATAGGAAATTGTGATGGGACCCAAGACCTGGCATTTTTGGAAGCATTTCATGCTCCTAAGAAGACCATGAACTTCAAGTGGTAATGCAGGACAGGGGGTATTAGAGCTCCAGAGAGATCTCAGGTGATAGCCACTTCTACTCTTAAAAAATGTATTGATGCGAACTTGAACCTGACTTTTCATGTGTGGAACTATTAAGCAGAGTGGAAAAGACACATGGAATTATTTAGTAAAATATGTACACACCTTCCATTCCAGATAATAGCCTTAAACATGTGAGAATAATATTTTTATTATGATCTCATCTAAACTTTTTGAAATTTTTACTTGCAATTTCTTATCTAAATTTATTGAGATTTAATAAGATGTTGCTACATGAGTTAATTTACGTAAAGCTCCATAAAGACACTAGTAAATTTATTGACGTTAAGAAAATACATTAATTTTTTTAGTGTGGCTCAGTTGTACCTTCAAGGACTCCTATGAGCCCTGGTTTGGGGGAAAATCTTTACTAAATAGTGATGGCTCCCATTTAGTGTCACGATAAAGGGTATTTGAGCTTTGACAAATTCTTCATATCTAGAAATGTTGTGTTAAACATGTGGTCCTGGCGCCCCTTAGTGTAGCAATGAATTATTACAGCTAGGCTGAAAATTCCCTTTGTCCTTGCTACTACTGAGCGTGAATAAACCTCCATTGATGTGTGAGAAAAGATGCTAATATTCAAATCCCCCAAATATATGTTAAAAATAATCTTCACATTACCAGATCCTTTGTGATAGATTTGACAATCATTATGCTGGTTCTATATTTTCAGGTAACTCCTATTCAATGAGTCTGATAGTTTCAATTTATGAATTCTTGATGGCGTATCTTTGGGGTTCACCCTGGCCTAAATTGACCATGGAATATAGGTAAGGCCATCATCATTTTAATTGTTTCCTTACTCAAAATATGCACTGTCTTGTTATAGGTTGTGATTTTCTTATATAAGAAACCCAGAGTTTGATTTACTATGATCAATAATAAATAAATTAGGGCTGGGTCAGTGTTTTGGGAGGCTGAGGCTGGAAGAATGATTAAATCAGGAGTTTGAGAACCACTTAGGCAACATAGCAAGACTCTGTCTCTAAAAAAAAAATTATCCAGACACGGTGGCAGGGCCTATACTCCTAGGGATTCAGAAGGCTAAGGTGGGAGGATCACTTGAGGACAGGAATTTGAGGCTACTACAGTGAGTTAGGGTAATGACATTTACTCTAACATGGGGGACAGAGTGAAACCCTGTCTCAAAAAATAAAAACAAACAACAACAACAACAAGAATAAACTAGATTAAGAAGATGATGTAGAAGTTGTAGAAGCTTGTTATTTTTCCTCCAATATTTTTTAGTTAGCAGTTTATCGGAAAGTCATTTTGCTAAGGACTTAACTACATGTTTTCATTCCTCAGCTTTTATTCATCTCCAACTCAACACTAAGTTCTTCTTACTCTCGTTTTTTCATTGCATTCTTTCTATTGCTCCTTATGGTTTTTATTAATGCTGTGCACCAAGTATTTCTAGTTCTCTTGATCACATGGTAAAAATGCCTTTGTGTGCTCCTGTGATTTAGGTGTTGGCCATACATCTTGCTTTATCCATGAAATGTGAATGGAATTATGCATTTTACGGGGGGGGGGGTAAAATTTATGAGCCAATTATTTGTCCTCCCCCTCCTCTTCCATGCTGACAATCCTCCAGACGGAGGCTGCTCTGTGTCCCAAAGGAAACTAAGGCTGTGTGTAGACCCCAACTGACTTGCAATGGAAATAAAGCATTAATGAGACTTTAAACTTTTGCTCTGTCTAGCCATAGAGATTTGAAGGTGGTTCTTCATTGCAGAATAACCTAGTCTGTTGCGACAGATACACTCCTCTTTCTGGATGTATAATCAAACAAATAAAATATACAAAAATTTTCTTAAAAGGTGATTTATAATTAATCCATGTTTCAAAATGTCTGTCAGTTGCTAAATTGATGAGCAATTTGTGGTATATTCATAGCATGGGATGATATTCAGCATGGAATGATATTCAGCAATAATACTCTGCTCCTCAAACTTTTAAAACAGGGGGCCAGTTCACTGTCCCTCAGACTGTTGGAGGGCCGGACTATAGTTTAAAAAAAAACTGTGAACAAATTCCTATGCACACTGCACATATCTTATTTTGAAGTAAAAAAAACAAAACGGGAACAAATACAATCACACCGACTCATGTGACCCGCGGGCCATAGTTTGAGGACACCTGCAAGAATCACTAAACCCTGTTAAGCAAAAGAAGCCAGCCAAAAAAAGAATGACAGTACATAGTATATGATTTCCATAGGAAACAAACCAGGGCTTCACTCTGGCTAGAAGGAATTGGGGGAAGTGATGTGAGAAAATGATGTGGAAAATCCTGAGTAGAGCCTTCAACTTTTTATATGTAAAATTCTGTTCATAAAAATCTCTCAAACTCTACAGACCTGTGAAATATGTTGGTGTGGCATAAACTGTAAACAAACAACTAGGTATAAAAGAGCTAAATTAAGAATTCAACTTCCATAAGCTCCAGAGGAAACAGTATGGCATTTATGTCCAACCAACCTGACTCCATGCTAAATATCAAATTAATGCTTTTTTTTTTTTTTTTTGCAGTTTTTGGCTGGAGCCAGGTTTTAACCCACCACCTCTGGCTGGTATATGGGGCTGGTGCCCTACTCCTTTGAGCCACAGGTGCTGCCAACAAATTAATACTTTATTAAGAAATATGATAGACTCATACATATATCATTTACAGTGTCCAGGATACAATTCAAAATTACTATACATATCCAGAAACGGTGAAACATTTTCTATATGTATAACAAGAGGTAATCAGGGTGGCGCCTGTCACATGCACCAGGGCTGGTGGGTTCAAACCCAGACTGGGCCTGCTAAAAAAAAAAAAAAAAAATTGCCAGGTGTTGTGGCGGACGCCTGTAGTCCCAGCTACTCGAGAGGCTGAGGCAAGAGAATCACTTAGCCTGGGAGTTTGATGTTACTATAAGCTGCGACATAACAGCACTCTACCGAGGGTGACATAGTGAGAATCTGTCTCAATTAAAAAAAAAAAAAAAAAAAAAGAGGCAATCAATGGAAACTAACCTTAATATGACACACATGTTGGAATTAGCAGAACTATTATAACCACACTCAAGAATAAAATCATGCTTATATTGAACAAATAAATCTCAGCAGAAAAATAGAAACTATACATTAAGCAAAATAGAAATTCTAACACTAATATTAAAATTGCCTCCTAAATTTCCGTTATTTCTAGTTGTAATAGTTACAAATAAACTTAAAACACACTCAAGAAAGGAAATCTTACTACTGAAAACAAACACAATATCTAAACTCATTAGGTATGTAAACAACAGGTTAGCAATGATAAAATAAATTGGCAATAGATCAATAGAAGTTACAATGTGAGTAACTGTGGAAAAATTTTAACAAATGTTTCAATGTTCTAAGGTGTAGCACTTGGTATTGGAGTCTTAGGAGGATGGGAGAAAGAAATGGAGCACAAGAAAATACTGAAAAAATAATGACCAAAATTCCTTACATTTCATAAAATATAGAGGCATGCAGAGTCAACAGATTTTAAGCTGCAATAGCTGTCTGCATGCAGAAGGTGAATTGTCTCATTTGTAAGCTTTGGAAGCAAGAAAAAGTGAAAAAAAAAAAAGCAAAAAAGATATAGAGATGATTTAAACGCCTAGACTCTCCTAAAACAGTATCTTAATATCTCAAAAGAAGACAGAATAAAATAACTTGATAACAATGCCATGCACATTTGGAAGGGGAGAATGTGGTTAAATTACTGTATGGGAGGAGGGAAAGCGTAGTGACTGTCTTCCCAAATGATAATTTACAAATATAGATCAGTACTGAAATAATACTTATATAAAGTATAACCTTCACAGTGGGCGGACAAGCAGGATGATGGAAAATAATCAACCTAGATTCTAAATGTAGGCAATTTATCATAAAATGTAATGCATTTTCTGGTATTATTTATGCTTTTTTTTTTGGTCAAAAAACGTCATTTTTTCTTCCCAAAAATGATTATAATAGAGAGGGGAGACAAGGAAGCACGAATAGTTAACAGGGTCATATAAGTTTTCTAGGAATGTCCTAACAGTATACCACAGACTGGGTGGCTTAAACAACAGGAAATTGTTTTCCCGCAGTCCTGGAGGCTAGAAATCCAAGGTGAAGATCAGGCCGAGCTGGTGTCCTCTCCTGCTTGTAGACGTCTGCCCTCTGCCGCCTCTTCGCACCGTGGTCCCTCCAGGCGCACCTGCCCCCGGTGTCTCTGAGTGTCTTAATCTCCCCTTCTTAGAGTGATACAGTCAGATTGGATTACGGAACACCTCAGTGACCTCATTTTAATTTTATTACCTCTTTAAGGGCCCTGTCTTTAAATTATGTCACACTCCGAAGAATTGGGGGTTACGGCTTCAAAATGTGAATTTTGAGGTGTACAATTCAGTCTATAACAAGATATAAAAAATAACCACAGTAGAAAAGCTGTGGGATGATGCTTTAGTGAAGGTCCCGGGATGACAGCAGCAGGAGGCCATAGGGTCACCCGTCCAAACGGAAGCAGGAAGATGGAGGATTCCCACAGTGGCAGCAACAAAAGAAAAAAGGAAAAAAAGAAGCGAACTTCCAAATTTACCTGAACTGTTTTGAACTATTATGAAAATATTTACTCTTCTGGCAGATATCTGAGGCGGAATTAGTGATAGGTATATAGGACACTAAGCAAATTTGAGAATTGGTAGGAATTGACCCTACGGAGAACAAAGAGTTATTCCAGAAGGAAATACGAACATAGCATATTATGTATAGGATACTAATAGATGCACTGACTATTTTTCCAACTAAAATTGTGATAAAATTCTATTAAGAGAAAGGGAAAATATGAAAGATGCAAATCTTATTTTTTCATAATAGGAAGTCAAAATATAACACCTAAAATTGAAAAAAAGGCAAAAATATATAGCATGCTATTAAGAAAACACAGCTGGGTTTGTTGACTTACTTCCATAATCCCAGCTGGTAGGGAGACTGAGACAGAAAGATCTTCAGAGCCCAGGATTTCAATTCTAGCCTGGATAACACAGTGAGACTCTACTGAGAGAGAGAGAAAAGGAATAGGGAGGTGAACAAGAGAAAAAGCTATAGAATGACAGAAAAAGAGACACAGACAAAGAGCTTCTGGGAATGAAATCAGGGGAGTCGGTAGAGGTGAGGCAGGACACTGCTGTTTTGCATTAAAACAGTTGCAAAAAGTTTGACTTTTTAAAACTAAGAACACATGTTCATAGCAGATTATTTTTTAAAAATTATTTAAAAGTAGAATTTCTACTAAAGACTTCTATACTAGTAAGTCCCAAAATAAAATTTCAGGCCAAATATTTCTCTGAACATATATATCCTATTTTTTTTTTTTAATATCCCCATTCAATATATCATAGGTGATTCTTAGTCCCTTATTCCCCAGGCGTGCTTCTTGCCGCTCCTCCTCCCATGTTTCTCCATGTAAAAACAAGCACCATTATTCAGCCAGTCGTCCAAGTCAAGACACTGAACAGCATGTGTCTCTGATTTACTACCAACACATAGTCCCTGGAGCCTATGGATTCCATCTCTTCACAGTCAGTTCCTCGCCTCCCTCTCTGCTGCTTCTTACTCAGCATCTTAGGCTATCTGTATACATGCCAATTACTCTCTCGCCTTTAGTTCTAATCACATACCGGTTTTTTTGCTTGGACCAATTTTTTCTTTCTCTTTTAGGGATCATTGGAAGCCTTGGATCTTTCAGAAAGCTCTTCCTCGCAAATCCATCCCATGATTCATTTTGGCCCAAATATTGTATTTGTTCCTATCATAATGATTGACACACAGAAGATGCCTAATTTTATTTTGAGAATGAATAAATGAACGGATTGAATGAATATTGATGAATTCCAAGAGAAAGGGTCTGATTCTTTCATCACGGAGGAGGAGTAGTTTCTGAGTTTTAGATAAAAAGCAGCATGTTTGTTCCACTTAAATTCTATGCTGGCTAGAAAACTTTTAAACTATTTTTATTGAGAAGTCCCGAAGTGCTACAAAGCATCTGAAAATTTAAACATCATGTTTTTTACATAAAATAGGGGAATGCTTGTCCGTCTGGGTATTTTCTTTAACACAGACTTGTTAAGAAAGGAAGGTCTCACTGCTTTAGGATGTGTCTTCTGTTTATAGAGGTTAAACTCAATGAAAGAACGCTGTCGGCTTCACAGACATCAGTCAGAGACTTAGTTATCCTCTCCCCTTCCTTGAGTAACTGTCAGTTTGCCAGAAAAGACCTCAATTCTTTCTCTTTTAGGATGTCAGGGAGATGCCTATTTATCTAAGACGGCTAGGCATAGGGTGAACTTGGGTGGCTGCTTTTCACTGCATTTAATCTTAGATAAAATTTATTTTAAGATAAAAAATGTCTCTCTCATATTAAGATATTCTACTGACAGCTCAGGGGGTAAATAGTCACAAGAAGTTGCTGAATGGAAAAATTTCAGGAAAGCTAAGTTCAAGAAGAATATAAAATGAAAGGACTGTGTATAAGTAACCTAATTACCTTTGTCATCTCCTTCAACTTTTCAGTATTGGAACTTTCTAAACATACAATTAGAATGAATCTACTTTCATATTTCTTTATATACATTTCTTAGTAGGAGGGGACACAACACAATTATGCTCTTGTGTATTTTCCTCATTTTGTTTTTCTGTGAATGTGATTGATACAAAAACTGCCCTGGGAAATAGAATTCATCTGTTATATCTTGGTTTATACCCTATTTTATGATCTTAAGAATTATTTTAACAATTTAATGAAGATCAACTTCATTTTCTATAAAATGGGGATATGTGTTTTGCCAAATACAAAGCTTTTTAAAAATATCAACTTATACGGAAGAGTACTATAATTATAAAAGTGCTTTACAAATGCAAAATTCTAATTCTTACATGCTACATATATTATGTTTTTTAGTGAAGTTTCCAAGCATAATCACAAGCTAGCTAGAGTCACATATGTTAAACTCAACAGAGATTTATCCTTTACCTGGTTTGTTCATGGCGCAAGTTTAGTAAGGCATTTTGCCAAGGCAGGGACCATTTTCTAGAGTTTGTTAGGGCGATGTGAAAGGAATTGATAGTATGAGTAGAAGTTAGGACATAATCTTATAAGCAAAAAAGAAATGAGATAGTTTTAATTCATCCTGTTAATAATATCCACTAATTTTGTAATATATTTGACCTATTGCTAAGTAAATAGCTTTGCGTTGGGTGTTGAGGCTAAAAGCTGGTAGGGATACAGACAGATAAAATTTGTAATAAAACACTCCGCATGTGCCGTTGAGGGGTTGTGAAATCACAGACAAGAAGGAGGCAATCAACTTTATACGGGAGTTGGACAGACAGGTGCAGAATGCTTCATACAAGAGATAGTCTAGCAGGGGTGTCCAACCTGTAGCCAATGGACTGCACAGACTTTTTTTTTTTTTGCTCATCAGCTTTTGTTAGTGTTTGTGTGTTTAACATGTGGCCTGAAACAACTCTTCTTCCAGTGTGACACAGAGAAGAAAAGGGTTGACACAGAGAAGAAAAAGAGGTAAGAAGGAATTGCGAGTTACAGAGGTCAGCAGCATAAACTAACATAACTAAATTTGAGTATGAAGAGCAAACTGGCACCTACAGATTAGGATATATGGCCAGGAAAAGCCGATCCTTAGAGGAGAAAGGGAGGCAGATCCTGAAGAGCTTATTACCAAGCTAAGCAATCTAAATTTTGTTCTGCAGATCCTGGGCTATCTTTAAACCTCTTTAAAGATAGCCCAGTTTGAAAGATAACTCTCCTAGCCAAACTGTATGCGTATGGTGTGGAAAAGAAATTTAATTATGAAGAGGCCAAAATTAGGCTGTTAGGAGGTTATTGCCACCAATTTTTAAAATGTTGAAGCTGTAAAATAAAGTGATTTTCAAGGGGATAAAAACTTGGAGGGATCAGAGGAAATATTTTAGAGGTGCAGGATAGAATGAAGAAGCATGATGGAGAAGGGTGTTGGATTCTGACCATTGGATTCTGATCTGGGCACCGAATAGAATGGAGGTCGCTATATGTCCTGAGCATTTTCTCCAAAACACATGCTGTGATTTAATTACCACCATGATGCTATTAAGAGGCGGGACCATTAAGAGTTGATTAGAGTATGAAGACTCCTCATTAATGGATTAATGCCATTATTTCGGGAGTAGATTGATTAGTTATTACAGGAGTGTGTTGTTACAAAAGTGAGCTCTCTTTCACATGAGCCCTCTTGATGCCTCCTATAGAGTAATATAGCAAACAGGTCTTCATCAGATGCCAGTGATATATTCCTAGGCTTCCCAACCTACAGAAACATGAGCCAAATAAACCTTTTTAAAATAAAATGCCCAGTCTCAGGTCATCTGTTGTAGCCACAGAAAACTGCCCAGGACAGAGAATTCGGACTGAGAACTGGGGCTGTTGCTGTAACAATACCTGAAAAATATGGAAGTAGCTTTGAAAGTGGGTAATGAGTAGATGCTGAAAGAACCTGGAGAAGCATGCTAGCAAAAAGCCTGCAGTGCCATGAGCAGAGCGACAAGGGTAGGGCTGGTGAGGGCTTAAAGAGAACTACAGGGAAAGTCTGGAACTTCTTAGTGATTACCTCTGTGGTCACGACCAAAACACTGGTACCAAGTATTGAAAACCGGGGTAAAGGTTATTCTTGTTAAATTGTGGCAAAAAACTTGGCTGAATTGTGCTTTATAGGAGGCAGAAATTAAAAGTGACAAAGTAGGATATCTGCAGAAGAAATTTCTAAATAAAACACTGCAGGGGCTGCATGGTTAGTTTTGGCTGCTTCCAGGAAGATGGGAATAAAGAAATGACCTAAAGATAGACTTTATAATTAAAAGAGGAGCAAAGGAGAAAGACTTGGAAAATTTGCAGCCTGGTCAAGAGTGGAAGGGCATTGGTACAAGAGATTAGTATGGGCAGAAAAGATCCAGCTGCTATTGATCAGGATGATGGAAGAAAACCTCTCAAGGTGTTTCAGATATCTTTGAGGCTGTCCCTCCCAAAGCAGGCCGAGGCTGTCGAGAGCAGAATGGTTCCAGGGTATGGGCCTTGGCCTCCCTCTGTAGGCTTGCTGTCCACAGCCACCTCCATCCCTGGTCTCTGCTTGCCACATTCTAGTGCAGTCCCTTTTGCTCACTCCTTCAGTGGGTTGAGCTGGCCCAGGTGCAGGTCAGGTCACTGCTCCCAAAAGTATAAGCTGTAAGCCTTGGGAGCATGTACGTGGTGCTAATTTTGCAGACTTGTAGAAAGCAAGGGCTGTGGAAACATGGTGGCCTCCACCTAGATTTCAAATAGTTGAAATTGGACAGCCTGGGGATTCAGGCAGAGACTTGGTGCAGAGGTGAAGCCACTGTAGAGAGCCACCCTCCCCACCCCCAGGGTACAGCCTGAGAAGAAGCACAATGACTGAGATTCCAGGACTACAGAGCTATCAGCATGCAAGGCCAGTGAGAAAAATTACAGGCACTCACCTCCAGCCTGTGAGAACAGCCATGTGGGCTGCACCCTGTAAAGTCATAGGAGTGGAGCTGCCTGAGGCTAGGAGTCCAGCTCCTACACCAGGGTGCTGAGGATGTGAGACATGGAAACAGAGCAGTTTATTCCAGCATTTTAAGACTGCATGCTATTTCCCCTGTTGGGTTTTGGAGTTACTTAGGAACAGCCATTCCTTTCTTTATATTGATTTCTTCCTTCTAGAATGAAAATGCCTATCCTGTGACTTTCCCAGCATTATACAGTATTTTGGAAGTAGGTAACTTTTATTTCTTAGGCTCACAGTTATAGCAACTTTGTGTCAGGATGAATTTTGCCTTGAGTCTCACTCACATCTGATTCAGATGTTTCTGGACTTTGGACTTCTGAGTTGATGCTGGAACAAGTTAAGACTTTGAGGGGTATTGGGATGAAATTAATGTGTTTTGTGTGTGAGAAGGACATGAGTTTTGAGGGGTGAGAGGAGAAATATTCTTGTTTAAATGTTCCTTCCTAAACTCATGTTGAAATTTAATTTCTAGCGTAAAGCTGGCTATTAAGAAGTGGAATTTTTAAGAGGTCATAACATCATGAGGACTCCATCCTTATTTTTTTTAAATTTCAGATTAATATGAGGGTATAAACTAGTAGGTTACAATGTTTACATTTGTTAGGTAAGGTCCCTGTTGTAGTTGTGTCCCTCGCCCAGGAGATGTGCCATAGACCCTTATATTGTGCCCATTAGCTGGGCACTCACCTAATCTCTGGCTCCACCCTTACTAATAGATTAATCATAGAACAGAGTAATTTATCAGCAGAGTGGGTTAGTATAAAAGTGAGCTCTCTTTCACATTAGCTCTCTTGACCTTCCTCCATGAATAAAGCAGAAAGAAGGCTCACATCCAATGCTGGAAATATACCTAACCTCCAGGACTGTGAGCCAAATGAAACTTTTTTTCTTTTTTTATACAATATCCAGTTTCAGGAATTTTGTCATAGCAGCTGAAAGTACCTAAGACAGTGGTTAATAGTTACAAGGAGATAAGTAAGTTTGAGGTGATATTAGCTGTTGAAAAAAAAATCAGTTTCAGGACTGGGTGTGGTAGCTCTCACCTGTAATCCCAGCACTCTGGGAGACTGAAGCCACAGATTACTTGAGTTTAGGAGTTTGAGACCAGCCTAAGCCACAGTGAGATCATGTCTCTAAAAATAGCTGGGCATTACGGCGGGCACCTATAGTCTCAGCTACTCGAGAGGCTGAGGCAAGAGAATCACTTGAGCCCAAGAGTTTGAGGTTGCTGTGAGCTGTGATACTACAGCACTCTACTAAGGCTGAAAATTGAGACTCTGTCTCCAAAGAAAAAATGAGTTTCATTTCGGATACATTGAATTTTACTTTCAGATCATGCAAAAAAAGTTTCTAATAAAAACTCATAAGTTTGAAGTCTGTAGTGAACTGACAGATATGAGTGAGGGAGCAATATTAAAATTATTATCATTTTATAAAGGCGATGATCAAATTTGTGGGTACTGATTAGAAATTTAAAAAAGACTGTTGAATATGAAGAAAAAAGGAGAACTCTCTGGCTTTTTCTCATAGCTGTCATCAGGTCATGATCCAGTAGTAATACAGAAATAAACTTCTCAGGACATTAAAATATTATGCTGTATTGAAATGAGATTAATGTTATCAACTCAATAATAACATATGCAAAGGAAAATTATGTCAAGATAAACATTCAAATAAAAACATAAAAAATTTTAGGTAAAACTTGCATATCTCTACATTTTAGGATTTTTATTAATCCGAGCACATCTGTATTATAATATAGACAATCTGGGAAAAAATTATTCCTTCTCATGTCTTAAGTTTTTAAACATTAAAATAAAAACTGTGCATGGAGGGGCCAAGATGGTGGACTAGAAGCAGCCTGCACGTGCCACTCTTACAGAGAAGATTGAAAGCGACAAGTTGACATTCACCTTGAGATCAATGTATAGGAGAAAGCACTGGAATCAACATAGAGGCAATGATAGGCACCAAAAGTGAAGGGGAGAGATGTACAGCAACCTACCTGGCAAGATTGCAGGTACCTGGAAGCTGCCTCGCCTTACATGGGGAAGGGACAGAGGACAGAACCTCAAGGCTCCACACTTCTCCCACACACATTGCAACTGGAGCTACAGGAAGACCTCTTCCCTGCAGCAGGCCTTTGGCCTGATATCTTACAGGGATGGCTGCAGAATGTGCAGTGATCAACATTTTGAGGCCCCACCCCAGAGTGCTGCCTGCATCTACCTGAAGATTAAATCTCCTGTGGCCACATCTTCTTCACCTGTGCTGAGCTGGGAGGAAATGGGGAGGCTGATGCTCTCGTGTGTTCCATGGATGGGTACTGTGCACCAACTATTGCAGTAAAAGGGGGGCCCAGGAAGAACAGGTGCCCATGAACCATGCACCCACTGCCACTGCCAACATTGTTGCACTGTAGACAGACCTGAGTGGAACGAGCCCCTAGGTTGTCACATGCAGAGTGTGTCCTGTGTGCCTGTGTCCACCATGCACTGCCCACTTGTGACAACCACTGGGGAGTAAAAGAAATGGGAGACCAGTAGCATTAAAAGGTCACATTGTATCCACCCATCTCCTTCCTAGTCAGTTTTTCAGAATAGGATTCAAGCATGCCCTCCAGGGTCCTCTCCCTCTCTTCACTGAGCAACAGAGTTTCCATAGAATACAGAGTGTCCAAAAGTTCACCAAAATAAGAAAAATTAACAAACTCATATTATATTTAGTATTTTTATATTTATGTATCAACACATAGAGAAATATTTTGTAAAATTTTGTAATGAAGGACTAGACACAGTGGCTTACGCCTGTATCCTAGCACTCTGGGAGGCCAAGGTGGGTGGATTACCTGAGCTCACAGGTTCAACACCAGCCTGAGCAAGAGCAAAACCTGATCTCTAAAAATAGCTGGGTGTTGAGGCAGGGACTTGGAGTCCCAGCTACTTGGGAGGCTGAGACAAGAGAATTGCTTGAGCCCAAGAATCTGGGTTGCTATGAGCTATGATGCCACAGTACTCTACCAAGGTTGAGAAAGGAACACTCTGACTCTATCTCAAAAAAAAAAAAAAAAAAAATTAGTAATTAAATTTTGTAAACATAGGTATGTTTAACTATAGTTTCCCATTTTCCCTATGTATAAATGTGTGGTGACTTTTAGGACACCCTGTAGAAAAAATGTACTGAAAAACTATCTGTTTTGAACTTAGAGAAGAGGTTCCAGACTAGAAGGAATCAGTAAAAGAAATTTGGAAAACTGAGAAAACAAACTGTTTTGACACATCCAAAGGATCACAATAGCTTTCCAGCAATTGACTCCAACCAAAAGGAAATTATTGAAATGTCAGATATGGAATTCAGAATATGGATTACAAGATCAATGTAATTTTTAGTGAATTTTATATTTGTGTCTCGCTCTGAGTGCTGGGATTACAGAAAGAAACAGAATTAAAAATTTGAGACACAAATACAAAATTCATTGAAAAGACAGATAATGTAAGAAAAAAAATAGAACTTCTAAAAATGAAAAAGTCATTTAAAGAATGTCAAAATACAGTGGAAATGTTAACAATGGACTAGACCAAGAAGAAGAAAGAATTGCAGAGCTTGAAGACAAGACTTTCACATTAACCAAGTCGTCAAATATGAAGAAAAAAGAATCAAGAAGAATGATCAATCTCTCTGAGAAATGTTGAATTATGTAAATTGAAAAAATGTAAGAACCATAGGTATTCCTGAGGGAGAAGAAGAAAAATCAAAAAGCATGGAACAAATATTTGAGGAAATTTTGGAAGAAAACTTCTCTGGTATTGGTAGAGATTTAGACATCCAGATACACAAAAGTCAGTGAACGCCTGAAAGATTCCAGGCAAATAGAACATCGCCAAGGCATGTGGTCATTTGTCTGGCCGAAGTCAAAGGAGAAAATTCTACAAGCTGTGAAATGAAAGCAAAAAATAACATACATAGGAAAATGCATAAGACTGATGGCAGACTTGTCAGAAACCTTAGAGCCAGAAGGGATTGGGGTCCCATTGTCAGTTTTCATTACCAGAATAACTGCCAAGAATTTTGTACCCTATAAAACTAAGTTTCGTATATGGGGGTGGGGGAATAAAGTCTTTCCCAGATAAGCAAGCACTTAAAGGAACTTGTCACCACTATAAGACATGCTTTATAAGAAATAGTTTAAAAAGTGCTATACATGGAACAATTAATATTGACCTGTGTAAAAACACCTGAAAGTAAAAACTCACAGGTTTTATAAAACAAGGAAGAAAATGAAGCAACTGAGTCACAATCAACATGATGACCAGAACTGTATCTCACACAACAATACTGCTATTACATGTAAACAGTCTTAGTGTCAGAGATTGGCTGACAAGATACAGATTGGCTGAATGGATAAAAAATCACAACCCGGGCCAGGTGTGGTGGCTCACATCTGTAATCCTAGCACTCTGAGAGGCTGAGGCAGGTGGATTGCCTGAGCTCACAGTTTTGAGACCAGCCTGAGCAAGAGTGAGACCCTGTCTCTAAAAATCATACCTGGGTATTGTGGCAGGCACCTGTAGTTTCACCTACTTGGGAGGCTGAGGCAAGAAAATTGCTGGTTTGAGATTACTGTGAGCTATGATGCCATAGCACTCTACTGAGAATAACAAAGTGAGACTTTGTCTCAAAAAATAAAACAAACAAGCAAACAAACAAATGAAAAACCACAACCCAAATATATGCTATCTCCAATAAATCCACTTAACTCACAAAGATTTTCACAGACTCAAAGTAAAGAGGTGGAAAAAAAATTCCATGCAAATGGAAACTAGACTTTAAGTAAACAATGGTTCAAAAAAAATAAAGATAGTCATTACGTAATGATAAAGGGAGCAATTTGATAAAAAGATATAACAATCCTAAATGTGTATATATGCACCTAACAGAAGAACCTCCAGATTCATAAAACAAATTCTGCCAGAAGTCAGGAAAGAAATAAACATTAACATTATAATGGCCAGAGACTTCAACACTTCACTGTCAGAACTAGACGGAACATTGAGGCAGAAAATCAACAAAGAAACATTGAACTTAAACAGAACCCTAGAACAAATGAACATATCAGACATCAACTGAATATGTTATCCAAACTGAAGAATATACATTTTTCTCATCAGCATATGGGACAATTTCCTAGATAGATTATGTTAGGTTACAATAAAAGTCTCAGAAAGACTGAAATCAGACCACGTGTCTTCTCAGAACACAGCAGAGTAAAACAAGAAAACAATTCCAAGAAGAATCACAAAACTACATAAATACATGGAAATTAAACAAACTTCTGCATGATGCCAGTCAATGACAAAATCAAGATAGAAATAAAAAGAAATTTCAATTAAATGACAAAAGCAACAAAACCGTACAAAATCTTTATAACATAGCAAAACTGGTGCTAATAGGAAAGTTAATAGCCTTACAAACCGACATCAAAAATACACAAAGATCACAAATTAACAACCTAATGTCACACCTCAGGGAGCTAGAACAAGAAACCAAACCCAAAGCTAGGAGAAGAAAAGACATAACAAACATCAGTGCAGAATTAAATGAAATGGAAATACAAATCAAAACAAAGAAATGAAAGAAAACATTGGTTCTTTGAAAAGATACACAAAATTGACAACCTCTATCAATATGATAATCCAAAAATAGAAGAGAAAAAACTCAAACAAATGCAATCATAAATCAAAAAGAAGGCATATAACAGATACCAAAAATACAAAAGATCATCTGAGACTATTATGAAATCCCCTACACACACAACTAGAAAATCTAGAAGAAAAGGATAAATTTTTGAATGCACACAAACTCCCAAGCATGAATTAGAAATAAAAAGAAAAACTGGATGGGCAGTGAGATTAAAGCAGTAATAAAAGATCTGCTAATTAAAAAAGCCCAGGAGTAGACAGATTGACAGCCCAATCCTATCAAACCAACAAGGAACTCACACCTATCCTACAGAAACTGTTTCACATTATTAAGAAAGAGGGAACACATCTTCCTCATTCTATGAATCCAGTATCACCCTGATACCAAACCTGGGAAAGGACAAACACACAGACACACACACACAAGAAAACTACTGACCAGGATCTCTCATGAATATCAAGGCAAAACACTAGTCCTGAGCAAAACACTAGCAAGCCAAATCCAACAGCACGTCAGAAAGGTATCAATAATTCACCATGATCAATAGATTTCATCCCAAGGATACAAGGATGATTCAACATATATAAATCAATATATATGAATCATATATAATTAAAAATAAGACCCATATGATCATCTTAATAGATGCAGAAAAAGCTTATGCTATAATCCAGTAACCTTTCATGATAAAAACCCTCAACAAACTAGGCATAGAAGAAACACATGTCAAAATATTAAAAGCCATGTATGACAAGCCTAGAGCCGACATCATACTGAATGGGGAAAAGTCGAACAAATTCCCTCTAAGAACTGGAATATGACAAGGATACACATTGTTACCACTTCTTTTCAACAGAATACTAGAAATCCTAGCCAGAGCAATTAGACAAGAGAAAGAAATAAAGCAGGCCCAAATCAAGAAAGTGGAGGTCAAACTATTTTACTATTTGCCCATGACATGATCTTATATCTGGAAAACTATAATGACTCCACCAAACTACCCCTAGAATTGAAAAATTCAGAAAAGTCTTAGATTATAGAAGGAATGACTAATCTGCTACAAATCAGTAGCATTTTTATACATTAATAAAAGTCAAGCCAAGAGTCATATCAAAACCCAGTAGAACTAGCAATATACTTAACCAAGAAGGCGAAATATCTTTACAAGAGCTGAAAAACACGGATGAAAAACATCACAGGTGATACAACAAATAGAGAAATACCCCATGCTCATAGATTGGAAGAACCAATGCTGTTAAAATGTCCGTGCTGCCCAAAGTAATGTATGGATTCACTTCCCATCAAAATACTAAGGTCGTCTTTCACAGACCTATAAAAAACAACCCTAAACTTCATATGGTATCAAAGAAAAGAGCTTTAATAGTCAAAGCAAAAAGAAAAATCTGGAGGTATCACATTACCTAATGTCAAATTCTACTACTAGGCTGTAGTAACTAAAACCACATGGTACCGGTATAAAGGTAAACACATATACCAATGAAACAGAATAGACAACCAAGATTTAAAGCCATGTAGCTACAACCAACTGATTTTATTATTTTTTATTTTATTTTATTTTATTTATTTATTTTTATTAAATCATAGCTGTGTACATTAATATGATCGTGGGGCACCATACACTAGGTTCATAGACAGTTTGACACATTTTCATCACACTAGTTAATATAGCCTTCCTGGCATTTTCTTAGTTATTTTGCTAAGACATTTACATTCCACATTTACCAAGTTTTACATATACCCTTGTAAGATGCACTGCAGGTGTAATCCCATCAATCCCCCTCCCTCTACCCACCTCCCCCAACTGATTTTAGAAAAAGTGACAAAAATACACATTGGGGAAAGGATGGTTTATTCAATAAATGGTGCTTGGAAAATGGAATAGCCACATGTAAAAGAATATAATTGGATCCCTATCTCTCACCATATATAAAAATTAACTGAAAATGGATAAAGATTTAAACTGAAACCATAAAAATTCTAGAAGAAAAATTAGGAAAAACTCTTCTAGACATTAGTCTAAACCAAAAATTTATGACTACAAATGAGCAAGGCAAAAACAACCCCATATCAAAGCAGGCAAAAGACATGAACAGACTTTTTTTCAAAATAAGATAGACAAATGGCCAACATTTGAACATGTGAAAAATACCTCAACATCACTATTTATTAGGGAAATGCAAATTAAACCACAATGACATATCAACTTACCCCTGTAAGAATGTCCATTATTAAAAAATGAAGACAATAGATGTTTGCTGATGTGGTAAAAAGGAAAAATGTATACACTGTTGGTGGGAATGTAAATTAGTACAACTTCTATGAAAAACAGTATAGAAATTCCTCAAAGAACTGAAAGACCTCCCATTTCATCCAGTAATCCCACTACTGGATATCTACTCGCAGGAAACGAAGTCATTTTACAGAAAAGACCCTTGCACCTGAAGGTTTATTGCAATATGATTCACAATTGCAAAGAAAGGGTACTAACCTAAATGTCCATCAACTGAGAAGTAGATAAAGAAAATGTCATATATATACATAAACCATTATAAGTGCTACCTAGCTCTAAAAAGAAAAGAAATAATGTCTTTGAGGCAACTTGGAGGGAACTGAAGGCGATTATCCTAGGTGAAGTATCTCAGAAATGGAAACAAATAACACAGTTATCTCTATGGTCATAAAGTGATGTTAACAAACATAGAAAATCTAAGAAAGGGGAAAGTTGGTGGGGGGATAAAAATATACCCATTCAGTACAATGTATACTATTCTGGTGATGAGAACAATAAAAGTCCCTACTTCAGCATCATACAATTTATCCATATAACAAAAAACACTTGTACCTCCCAAATCCGTTGAAATAAAACAAAAAAATAAAGTGAGGACTTTTAGTGGTAGTTGTGAACAGTGATTAATAGTTCATCTTGCTAATCCTATAGATTTAGGCAGGGCTAAAATAGAATCCACTCATTTAGCAGTGAGCCTGCATCTTAGACTTACCCATCTTATTGCATTTAAGCATCTTTTCCCTGTGGTTCCCTGTGGCCGTGCAGTATGTAGTATCATCAAAATAGCTACGCAAAATGACAGAGTGCACATGACATTTATCTATCTAGGCATCTTTGTTTAAGTTTTTAATTGATAAGGGCATCAAATTTTATGTATATAGTCATATCTTGATAATGTACTTATCATGCATATTGGGTAATCACTGGTTTATTTTGAAGGTAAAGAACAATAGGGCATAGTCCTATGATTCCATCCATGTTCTTAAAATTCCAGATCCGAGATGGCTTTATGTTCTTGATTTGGTCTTATGCTCAAAGAAAAATGGGTAATGTTGCTTATGTTCTAATTATTAGAGTTATTTTTAGTTTTTGGTTTTTCAATATAATTTCCTTCATGTTGCAAATAATGTTTAGAAATGAAATGTATAATGAAATATGAAGGCGTATTACTTAAGAACAAAATATAAGAAGCATTATTGTTTTATCTTTAATTTTTGCAAGATACCTCTCTTTTAATACTTTTGATCTATTTGGTAAGCCATAACATTTTATATGATTTAATTTTGGTATGTATGACGATTAGTGGATGATTTAAAAACTTAAAACTTATCTATTTTGTGTTGACAAAACAGCTTTTCCTTTCTATACAACTTCTGTTTTTATTTTTGTTATTTCTCTTTTAAGAGCATTTATAAAATTTTCCTTTTAAGTATTCCTTATTTCCATAATTACTGATGTGATACATTTAATCGTTATTCTCTCTTTATAATATTTATATACTTATATTTTAACATCTCATTTTAATAGTTTGTATTATCTGAAATACCCATAAATTTATTTAGTACAATATTCTGTCATTTTGATATTTTTTTAACATTAGATTTAGAGTTCTAATTAGATTTTGGAATAAAAGTCTATTATTATAGATATGCTTTCACTTATTTGGTGGGATAAAATGCATAAGATTCAAATAACCGCACCATTTATTTCCTTACACTTAATAAAAATAATCATTGATCAAATTTTCCACATGTGTCAAATACTATTTTCAAGATTTAAAACAAATAGTCCTATATTTAAATATATAATAGTCAGAAAACAAACTTTCTGTGATGATTTACAGTAAGAGTTAACATTTTTCTGGAAGGCTATGTAACAATTACATTAGGCTTTGGGGAGGTGGGGGAGGGGAGGAAGAGGAAAAATTGAAGACATTATGTAGTTTTTCATATGATAGAAAGCAAATGTTTACAATTTTTTATTGACTAAAGTGATAATATTTGAGTATAATATTTTTATAATATGAATCTATTAAGGCGGAGAATGAAATTCTTTTTGGGGAGATGCCATTTTACTTATTTGTGTTCAAAGTTACTATCTCCTAACACTTGGCTACAAATGCTTATCAATAAACATTCTCAACTTGAATGTCATACACACTGAGACAGCAGGCCTCAATTAAAGGATGCTTCTACAAAATGTAGACGTTTAAAAAAAGAGGATGCTGGAAAACTTTTAGTTGTTACATAATTTAATGAAAGGTAACAAAAATGAAACCCAGTGCTATTAGCTATGGATTTGTCTGAAAACTTGTGGTTCATATGTTGTGCCTTTCAATAAACCTCATGCTTGCTTATCTCCACTCTAAGTCAGAGAGTGATGGTCAGAATATGAAAGGGGACTGGTCTGCAGTTAAATCGTGATAAAATTCATGCCACACTGTTTTTCCTCAAGAGTGTCGCTATTCGTGATTTACACACATTTGTTTAATCACTCCACAGACAGGAAATTACATAGAAATTTTTTTTAGCAAACATTCCAGAGAAATAAGAAAGGGACTAGAGAAAGGCTTCCATGATATTGGGGTGGATCACTCCATGTCATCCATCAATTTAATGAGCTGTAAGGAGCCTGGAGCTCTGCCTGACCCCACAACTCTTTCATTGGCATAGCTGGCAATGCTACATAAAGACTCAGCTCTGGTCAGTTATGGAAATCAAGTATCTTTCTATTCTCAGTAATTTAAAGAGTATTACTAATTCCAAAACTGAGGTGACTCGGGGTTAAGCTTCTCTTTATTCCTGCTCTTAACGTCAGCACTATTAGCTGGGCTACAAAATTATTACTAAGACTTTTTACCTTTGTCCTAGAGATTTGGTTTTAATATGTTGTCTTTCTAATCCGAGGCTGACCTCTATAACCTAAGTAGTTCCTATTTTATCTAAGGCCAGGGTGCTTCCCTTATAATTAGAGGCTGCCTGCAAGCTCCAGCCTTGAAAACAAGGCACTATCGCCTATTTCAGACACTGGACATTGCATTCTGGCCTGGTCTCCTGGATCTCTGCAGTCTGACCCACATCAGAATCCTTACTGGAAGGTCTTGCTAGTGCTCAGAAATGATGCTTCCTAAGTGCCTATGCATCATTTTGCTCCAATAAATGATCACATTTTCTGTATTGAAAAAAATTAGGAAAACTGTAATGAAAAATCATTGTTTAATATATTTATGGTTTTTTTTTTTTTTTTTAACTGTTACGTTCGTCTCAAACTTCAGGTCAAAATGCCTTTTGTAGCATAGTATTGGTCTCGTGTTTGATATTGAAGTCTTTAGTTTAGTAAATCATATGTTTGCCTAATTTTAAATGTTACTAGATCATAAAATCCCAAAGTCATTGGGAAGGAGGAGAACAGTTCTGGATAATGGCAATTACCTCATCGTAGTTGATGGCCTGTCTACTTCCACTTGTAGCCCATTATTGTGCTAATTGGACCCCAAGTCTATTGTGAAGACTAAACTTTATCCTTTAGCCTTAAAATGCTCTTTCCCCAAGGACAACTGGTGAAGAGGTATTTTCCATATACTACCTGCCTAGTACCACTTGCTTCAAGTGACAGGACTACCTGGTCAATGAATGCCAAAGTGGGGGCTAAAATAAACGGCAGCAATTCAGCAAGTGACTACAAATCAGGGTGACTGGATCTATTTGTCACATCCAATTCTGTTACAGGAAATAGGTTTGATAAAATACAATAGCTTGATTCACCCAGAAACAACTTGTCCTATCTATCAAGCAAGCAAGAGATCACCATACCTCTTCTTTCCAAACAATTTCCTTATAGAAACTTTTCAGATTTGTCTAAACACCTTTTCATGCTTATCTTCTGGTGAACTTGCAGTCGTCCTCATTTAGTCACTTAAGTGAAAACAATATTAGAATCCCATTCACCAAATATTAACAAGCTATACATGCTACCACGCACTCATGTACATTTTTGTCTTCATTGTGCTTTTTTTTTGTAGAGACAGAGTCTCACTTTACCGCCCTCGGTGGAGTGCTGTGATGTCACAGGACTCACAACAACCTCCAGCTCTTGGGCTTCCGCGATTCTCCTGCCTCAGCCTCCCCAGCAGCTGGGACTACAGGCACCCGTCACAAAACCCGGCTATTTTTTTGTTGCAGTTCGGCCGGGGCTGGGTTTGAACCTGCCATCCTCGGTATATGGGGCTGGCGCCCTATGCACTGAGTCATAGGCTTGTGCTTTTTATTAATTACTATTGTGATAAATACAATATTTACCCTTGCAAAGAGGTTTTCTTATTATATAGGCATGAAAACAGTTTTTATTGGCTGCATTTTGGGTAAATCTTTTTGTTCCATCTTTCCACATATGCAAATACATAAGGTAAGCATTACCCTGGATGTATATTATGCAATGGGACTATTCAAGGGATGAAAGGTAACACCGATGAATAAAATTTTAGATTAAAAATGTTCTAAGAAGTGTCAACATTTTCAATTCCCCAAATGCTTCAGCTTAATCATAATCAACTGGGTGGGGGGAGACCAAAGAACAATTGCATGAATGCTGTTTATATACTTGGAGAGGATTCATTACCGAGACATTATCTGACATAAAAACAATGTACCTCTGTCACTGCTCTGACCTCTCCAACAAGATGAACAACTAGGCTGATGCCTTTATTGATCAGAGCAAAATCCATTCCATTGGAAATAGACAGAAGGTGCACTTTAGTAGATTGGCTATTAATCTGGAATCTGAAACCACACACACAGCATCTGGGCAGTGCTACCTTTTTATTGTAGGCACACAGACAAAAGGACAGTTTGCCTTGCTCAGTGGGCAATATTTTATGAATATGGGTAGCTGCACATGAAACTTATAGATCAAATAAGCCAAATTCAGTGTGCATTCTAAGTGTGCTGAATTTTGAAAGTGTTCATCATTTTGCAATTACCTTACCTCTGCTCATCTTTCCAAAAGTAACATGAAGTATTTGTGAATCTTACTGGGGGCTTAGTAGGGGCAATTGAACCATTGACTCAGATAGTCTTTTATTGTTACTGATATTCACAATATTTACATAACACAACCAAGTACTACATTACTATAATGTTAAAGGTTGTACAGTGATGAGGTACAACCAAAGCTTTTTCAATCAATGGAAAACTTGTTCAAATTAGCTGGGAGAAATTTTATAGTGTCTTTTTTTTTTTTTTTTTAGTTCTACACTTTTGTCAAGTCCTTATGTGGGTTCTGTTTTTTATGGTTTGTAAGGACTGCAAAAAAGCATCTGACAAATTTTTTATTGAAAATTGATTATGTATGACTTCATAAAGGGGAGGAAAAATATCTTCCTCACACATCCCAGGTTCACGGCTGAAGCCCCTAAAACAAAAGACCAAGAGGAAAGCATACACATTTGTTTCATGTAAGTTATACAAGACCTGGCCATGAAGCAGTCAAACCATATATATTTTATAATAGATTTAATGAAGAATGAATTGTCATGGAGAAATATGATTGAAGAATGCAAAGGTATGATTTAACAGTAATAAACTGGAAGGAACACAGCTAGTTCTGTCAGACTCTCTTCTGTGTCCACACATCTTCAGAAATAAGGACAACCTCGTCCTCTGGGTAGATGGTGGCAACTCTCACGTGAAGGTCTTAGAACCTGCTTCAGGGGGAGTCAGAAACTCTTTCCTCGGTTTTATATCTTGCTTCTGGGGAGAAAGGCAAGGAGAAGATGAGAGTGACCTTCCTGCATGATGGGTCTCTCCAGTGCTGAAGTGTTATTTTGGGGTAAAATATCTTGAACCTCATCACTAGGCAAGGTCTAGGAACTTTTCAGTAACTTCTTTGATTGAACTAAATTAAGGGATGGGTGGATGGATGGATGGATGGACAGACAGATGGATGTTTTGGAGGAAGGGATGGTGGAAAAATAGGACAAGTTGGGGGGGGTCCTGAATTTTTCATATCTCCCAAAATACATTTTTCTGTAATTAAGTAGAAACATCAGTTGAATACACACACATACACACACACACACACAAAAAAAAAAAAAAAAAAAAAAATTGGTTTTCTATCTAGTCCAACTTACAAAGGGGAAGAATGATGTGTGTTTACTGGAGTAAAAAATTTATGCCAGGGATACATGAATCAATCAATAGATTTTCAAAATAATTTCAGAGAACAACTTTTGTGCCAACTCATATGCTATAAATATTAGATGTGCCATACTAAAATTGCTTTTTTCCCAAGGAGATTTACTGACAAATCCAAATCCTTCAGCATACTAAATGCACACTCTGTGGATGATGGATGCCATTATCCACTGCTGTGCCACGTGCCTTGTCTATGGAGGAAGGTGTGCTCTTTTCCTAGAAATCACAAAGAAAAGAAAGTTCTTTTGCCTTTCTTGAAGAGCTTGATTTTCTTCCATTACACATAAAACTGAAAATTGCTTAGTTAAAAAAATCCACTTAATAAATAGGAAACATCTAACAATAAGCAAACCTCTTTGCAAGGGTAAATATTATACTTATTAAAAATTATAAATTATTTTATACAAAAAAATCTCTATATAATAAAGAGAATGTTCTCAAGACATCAAGACACAGACCACTTATAAAATATAGATATGCTTTTGAAAATTAGTAATTTTAGGCAATTTTTCCATCAGTGTATGATTATTCTACCTTCTTTAAGTCTCTTAATATGAAAGTATATAAAATCTATTACATATTCAGGGCCACAATTACAAAAAATGAAACACATAAAGCCATTTCATCCCTATCTATGTTAAGCTTGCTTACAGCACAGCCAATTTATTTGTCATTCTTCTTAACTATTGAAGGTCTTCCAACAGTTGCTTTAGCCACAGTGTTTGCTAAGAATTTTAGAAGTGATAGAAGGAATTGAGTAGGAAGAATGCTAAAATGTTCTTTTCTTTCTGATGAAGATGTTTTGGTCCGAAATGTGGTTGGTTACTACTTGTATACTATTTGATACTGTTTGTATTGCTATTGATATTATTTGTACGACTGCTTCTGATGATTAATATAGCTACATCATTTTAATATAGGAAAATATTTTCATTTACATTTCTCATTTGATGTTCATAATAATCTGATGACAAATGGATAGGTAAATAAAGATGGTCACTGATAAGCAAATAAGTAACGGAAACAAAATGTAAAAACTTTATCCCAGGTCAGTAATAGTAGAACAGCAGCAGTAGAACAGAGATTCACCCATGGGTCTTCTGATTTCTAACTCTAGTGCCTTTTCTGACATGCTGATTGGCTAATACTGTAAACTTCCAAGGGTAGAGTGTCTGCTTCATGAGTTACTGAAGGGCACGAGGTACTTGCTGTTGATTCATGATCCTCACCATTTAATCTAACACATTTGTGGTTAAATCAAAAGAGTAAGGTGAAGGTTTAAGAAAACCTCCAAGATGGTGTACTACAAGTCTGGATCATGTGCTAGAAGACCACAACAAAATCAAAATATTTGGAATCTATGTATTTTCATAATTTTATAGAAGCCTATATTAGTCCCTTTAAAATATTTTTCTTCTCTTGTCTCCCCAACATCAGCTTTTTAAAAAAGCTCTTTTAGGCCTGGTGCAGTGGCTCACACCTGTATTCTTAGGACTCTGGGAGGCCGAGGCAGGTGGATAGCTTGAGTTCTCGAGTTTGGGACAGCCTGAGCAAAAGTGAGAACCCATCTCTACTAAAAATAGAAAAACTGAGGCAAAAGGATCACTTTAGCCCAAGAGTTGGAAATTGCTGTGAGCTATGATGTCACAGCACTCTACCCAGGGCAACAGCTTGAGACTGTCTCAAAAAAGGAAGGAAGGAAGGAAGGAAGGAAGGAAGGAAGGAAGGAAGGAAGGAAAAGGAAAGAAAGAAAGGAACGAACTTGTTTCGTGGCCTAACATAGGGTCTATATTTGTGGATGATCCCTGAGCTGAGAAGAACGTGTAATACACAGCTGTTGGATGATCCCTGAGCTGAGAAGAACATGTAATACGCAGCTGGTGGATGCAATGCTCTGTAAATATCTATTAGGTGCGCCTGTTCTACGGGGCACAGTAAGTTCACTGCTTCATTGTTGACTTTCTCTCTCAACCATTTGCCCAATGCTGAAAGTGGAGAGTTGAAGTCTCCAATGACGATTATATTAGGATCTATCTCTTCGGCTCTGATAATATTTGTTTTACAGATCTGGGTGCTCCAATACTAGGTGCATATATATTCAGAATTATTATATGCTCCCGCTGAATTGACCACTTTAATATATTTCATAATCCCCTCTCTCTCTTTTTTCCAGTTTTTGTTGTGAAATCTATTTCATGCGATAGAAGTGTAGCCACTCTTGTTCTTTTCTGGCTTCTATTTGCATGAAATATCTTTTTCCATCCTTTATTTTCAGTTAATGTGTCTCTTTATAGGTGAACTATTTCTGGGAGGCAACAGAATTGGCTCTGGTTTTTTTACCCATTCAGCCACTCTTGGTCTTTTTATTCAATGTACCTTTTTATACAATGTACCATTGTACATTCAATAGTATTATTGACAGGTGAGGAATTAGTACTGCCCTGTTATTATTTGATTTCTGGCTGTTTTGTGATCCTAACTTTATTACTTACTTCTTTCCTGTCTTCCTTTGTTAGAAGTGATTTTCTCTGGTTGTGTGTTTTAATTTCTTACTTTTTATTTTTTGTTTCTATTGTAGGTTTTTTGATTTGACATTACCATGAGAATTGCAGAAAACAATTTATAACCAGTTACTTTAAACACATATCAACTCTGCTTACAAACAAACAACAAAGAGCAGTCTAACAGAAATTCTACCCCTTTAACTTCATCCCATCCTATTATTTAATTTTTTGTTGTTTCTATCTATATCTTTTTATACTCTCTCAAAAGGTTGTTGTTATTTTTATAAGATTTTCTTTTAAGACCAGGTGTGATGGTTCATGCTTGTAATCCCAGCACTCGGGGAGGCTGAGGTGGGTGGATTGCCTGAGCTCACGAGTTCGAGACCAGCCTGAGCAAGAGTGAGATCCCCATCTCTAAAAAATAGCTGGGCATTGTGGCAGGCTTCTGTAGCCCCAGCTACTTGGGAGGCTGAGGCAAGAGGATTGCTAGACCAAGGATTTGAGGTTGCTGTGAGCTATGATGCCCAGGCACTCTACTGAGAGGAAAAAAGTGAGACTGTCTCAAAATAAAGAAAAAAAGATTTTCTTTTAGTCTTCCTGCTTAAGATATAAGTGCTTTATAAACCACTATTTCAGCAATAAAGTATTCTGTATTTGTGTACTTACTGTTACCAGTGAGCTGTACACCTACAGGTGATTTCTTATTATTCAGTAATGTCCTTTCCTTTCTTCCATCTTCATCCTTTCTTCCTCCTTGTAGCATTTCACCCACGACAGGTCTGGGGTTGGTGAAATCCCTCCGCTTTAGTTTGTCAGGGCAAGTCTTCTTTCTCCTTCATGTTCGTAGGATATTTTTTCAGGATATAATATCCTGGGGTTTAGGTTTTTTTCCTTTCAGCACTTTGAATGTATCATGGCTTATAAAGTTTCCACTGGGAAGTCTGCTGCCAGATGGATTTGAGCTCTTTATATATTATTTTCTTTTTTCTTGAATCCCTTAGGACTTTTTCTTTATCCATGACCTTAGGAGCTTAATTGTTAAATGCCTTGGGGTAGCCTTGTTTTGTTAAATCTGCTGCTGTTCTATGGCCCTCTTATTCCTGAATGGATACCTTTCTCTAGGTTTGGAAAGTTCTCTTCATTATTTCTTTGAATAAACTTTCTACCCCAATCTCTCTGTTTCTCTTTTTCTCTCTCCACCTCCTCTCTAAGAACAACAACTCTTTTATTTTCCCTTTTAAGGCTATTTTCTAGATGTTTAGGTGTGCCTTATTCTTATTTATTTTTTCTCTTACTGCATTTTCAAATAGCCTATAATCAAGCTTCCTAATTCTCTCTTCTACTTGGCCATTGTTGCTGTTGAAAGACTCTGTTGCATTTCTCAGTTTGTCAATTGAATTCTTAATCTCCAGAATTTCTGCTTTTGAAAAAAAATTATTTCAGTCTCTTTGTAAAGTTTTTTTGATGGGCTTCTTAATCCCTCCTTTGTGTTGTCTTGAAGTTCACTGAGTTTCTTCAGGACACTTAGTTGGAATACTTTCTTAGACGATCACCTGGATGTTCGTCAATGTCTGGGCATTTCTTTTAATCTTCACAGCCTAGACTTATTTGAACTCATTCTTCTTGAGAAGACTTTCCAGGTACTCAGAGGGAATTGAGTGCCGGGGTCTAAGTCTTTGGTTACTGTAGCTTCGTCAGTGTTAGGGGAACTCCCCGGCCAGTGATACCACAATACTGACATACTCCTGGTGATACCCCTTGGGTAAGATATGAGAGTATTCCCTTGATTGCCAGACAAAGACTCTTTCTCTTCCCCCACTCTCTGTGCTGGGCTGCTGGAGTTGAGGGAAGCATGATGTAGGTGCTCCTTCAGGACCACAGCACCAGGTCACACCTGAAGCCAGCCCAATCTCAGCCAAAGCCAGTGGTGACTATTACTTGGCTATCTCTGATGTTAATTCAAAGCCCCAGTGCTCTTTTGTCAGCAGGTGGTGAATCCTGGATCCTTCCCTACAGGGCAATATATATTCTTCTGGCTTGGGTTGGGTCCAGAAATGTCAGCCAAAAATGAAAGCCTGGACTCGGGGGATTCAGGGTTCTGCGTGGTACTTTATTTTACTGTCCCCGAGCTGGTACTCAAGTTACAAAACAAAATCCTTTGAGCTATTTCCTTTCCTTTCCCCAAGTGGAAGACTACTCTCCCGGAGCTGTACTGCCCACAATTGCGGATAGTGGCTAACACAGGGACTGGCTTTGCTACAGCTGCTGGTGTCTCTCTGGGTCCTATGCACTCCCAGTTCATTGGGTTTGAGCTATCACACCTTCAGGAACCTGAAGAACTGCAGTCTTTGTGGCCCATCTGCCTTACAAATTGAGTCAGGCCCCAGGCTGCTTTTATCAGGCAGTAGTGGGACTAACCAGAACTCCATGTTTCAGCAGTGAGGATTTCCCTTTGGCTGGGCTGGTCAAATGCTTCCTATAGGATTAGTAGCAGAAATCTACCTTTACTATACCAGGTTGACCCTGAGTTTCATTGCAAAGCCCCCAGTCATTTCACATTCCCTCACCTAGGCATACAGATGCTCTCTCCACTTGGCACACTGGTAAGTACTGCTCAGAGATGAGGGATGTATCATTGTGTTTTCTGCCCTCTTCAAGGTCCCTTTCATTGATATAATGTTCAAACCAGGTAATATAATTGCTCCCCTGATGTTTACTTCTTCTGAAGGTCCTTGCTTGCATAGATAATTGTTGAGTTTGATATTTGTGCAGAGGGACTATTGTTGGAGATTTCTATGTGGTCATCTTGCTCCAACCCTTGTCCCATGCACATATTGTTTACATGAGCACAAATGATTAAATGGTCACAAAGGTACTGAGATACAAAGCATTTGAGTTTAATGTATAATGTCAAATGAGTCATTTAGCAAAACACGAAATGTAAAATTTCTAAGAATGATTTAAAAATACAAACGATTAATAATCTTTCTTCTTTTATAAAACTGCCAAGTGTTCTTTTGTGACATTAGGTTAAAATAAGTTTTCCCCTGCATGATTTTCTTTCCAAAATGCTTCACTATTATGACATCTATTGAAAATGACTACCATCAGCCTTCTATTCATTTTATTCAATGATCACTTTTAGGACTCTGCAGTTTGAACAGCCACAATAATTATGTAACATTTAAATCTATAGATCTGTCTTAGAATCCACTGAAGCTAATATTTAACATTTGCATCATTGTGTATGATCTACAAAAGGCATTCATTATAAAAAATGCCCTGGCATCTGCAGCCAAGAGAGATTATGAGTCAGTCCCTATTTGGGAAGGTCATGGAAAGAGAGTCAAAACACACAATCTCCAAACCAGCTTTGGTGTACATTTCTTTTCCACGTGTCTTTAATCTTTTCTTCTTATCTTTGTGCCTCATAATTGCTTCTTCCTTTTCATTTAGCATCTTTCCTATTATTAATTAGAACATTTCTACAAGTTTCTAAGGTTCAAATCCAATATCTTTCCATAATTTTTCTTATCTCTGTATTCCTTTATGTTCTGGGTTAATTAATTTATTTCTGTGTATTTCCAAAGCATTTCATAACTCTCATCATGCCACCTACAAATGGTATTGTTGCTGTACCTTTTCTGTTCATCTCATTTCCAAGAATTCAACACCTACTCCTATTCCTGATGCATGTTAAGGGCCGAGGGAAGATTTTCTGACTTAACAAGTGGGAATAACTGAATTGATTACACATGTGCAACATATTGAATGTAGGGTAAAGTTGAGGATGTATTGGGACATATCTCTAGGACATGTAGATCACCTGGGGAAGGAACAGAAAGAAAATAGCATAGGGCCAATAATAAGCCTATTTTATTTTCTACTCATGGGAATTTATTTGGTGGGAAAATGCTGAGGATCTTATTACAAAGTCTTTTTCATTTTATATGGTAATGCCATTGTATTAAGAGCTGAGCTCTAGGACATTTAAATACAATATTTTATGATTTTAAAATTTTGCATGAAAATAAAAATTTTAAAATACTTTAATTTCCTATGACAGAAAATTGAGGTTTTTATTTTAATTTTTGACAAAAAATAATTTTAGTAGTTATTTTTTGCAATAGAACATTTAGGAAGTGGATGAATTAAATATTGCATAAAACTCTGGTAGACTAGTAGGTTAGTAAGACTAAATAGGACTAATTCTTAATCTTATTAATACGAAAGATAACTACCTAAAATATTGTGATATATGCATTTTCTTTATGGGGAAAAATTCCTAATGAAATTAATGAAGATCCACAATCAATCAAAATTCCTGGGGGGGGGGGGCAAATGTATTTTGGAACTTAATACGGCTTGGAGTACTATTCAGCCATGAAGAAGGATGAATTAATGCCTTTTGCCCCCAAATGTATGAAACTGGAGACCATTATTCTAAACTGTGAGGAGAAGGGAAGAGGGGATGATTGAAAACTACTTAATGGGTAAAACAAACACTATCTGTGTGACAAGCATACTTATAACCTGGAGGTAAGCATTACAAAAGTGAGCCATGTAACCTAAAAAATTTGTATCCCCATAATACTTTGAAATATTTATATTGAAATGATATTAATATTGAAATAAATAAAAAAGTTTTAAAATCAGATAATGAGAATGGTTACACAATATTATGAATGAACAGGATACCACTGAATCATACATTTATAAAAGGCTAAAATGACAAATATTGATCCAGAAATCCAATTTCTGGGTATTTACCTAAAAGATTTTAAATTAGTTTGTCAAAGAGATGTCCGCAATGTCTGCCATCCTATGTCCACTACAGCACTATTCATGATTCTCAAGTTTGGAATCAGCCTAAGTGTTCATCACCAGATGAATGAATTAGAAAATGTGATGTATATACACAATGAAATATTATTTAACTTAAAAAAAAAAAAAAAGGAATTCTGTAATTGGCAACAACATCAATGGAATTACAGAACATTATGCTAAGGGGATAAGCCAGGCACTGAAAGATAAATACCATACATATGCATTTATGCATAGAACCTAAAATAATTGAGCTTATAGAAGCAGAGAGTGGAATGGTGGTTATAGAATGTGGGGGAGAGGCGAGTGGGGATATGATGGTCAAAGGTTATTTTTCTTTTCTCAGAAAGAAAATTATGGTTTTCCTTCTTGTTGTTCTGTTGCAGTGTGGTAAATATAGTTAGTAATAGAGAACTGTACTATCCAAAATTGCTGAGATAGTAAGTTTCAAATTTCTCACCCCAAAGTATATTAAGTATTTGAGGTGGTGAATGTTAGATAGTTTGATTTAATTAGTCCACATTTTTTTCATAAACATCACTTTGTGCCCCATAAATTTATATAGTTATAAACTGTCAATTTACAATAATAAATAAATACTGGGCATGACAAAAAATGTATACCCATTATAAGAGATGTTATCTGTGTATTTTATAGTGTATATACTTGAGCACCTCTTATAATTGCTGAACTCAAACATGACTTGTGTTCATTGTCTGTTATTGGTATATATTATTATAATTTTCAGTTTTTACTTTTCTTGAGATATATTTATCTACCTTTTTTGTACCCTCTGTACATACATCAAAAAACCCCAAATATTAATGATACCTGGTGTTACCTAAGAACACTCCAGAATCAAGCACATTAATATATTTTTACAGTAAAACATAAATATTTAAAATAAATAAGTAAAAATTAAACAGCCTTTCTCATTTTCTTCTGGTTAAGATTTGCAGCTGGATGAATTAAGAGAACAATTTCAATTTTCAGACTTCCTTTAAATATCATTAAATTCAAATGGTATCATATAATTGTAATATATGAATATTTTTATGGTAGATAAGGGGATTTCAGATTGTGTTTGAGCTTTATAATACAGACTATATCAAAGTCTAAACAAATAGTGGGCCATAATTCCTGAATTTACATACATCAAACTTGATACTACCATATTGAAGATATTCCTAATTTTTAAAAATTAAACTTAAGTATATTTCACATGTTTAACAAATTTTTTCTTTGCAAGTGTCCAAAGAACATTGACATACATTGGTTCAGTAATTTGCCATAAGATGAACATTATATTATTATAGGACCAGGAAGTTGTACAGATAACATTCATTGATCACATTTAATATCAAACTAGAAGTGACAAAAAGAAACTCTAAAACAACATCACAAATTCCTACCCTTAAAGTAAGATAATGTAATCATTATAAATAATCCACATTAATTTCATGTCAAAGAAAAAATGACATCTAAAATCATAAATTTCATAGAGAAATGATATAAAATCTTTATAAAAACTATGAGATATAGTGATGTGATAAAAGTATAGTGCAGAGGAAAAGATATAGACTAAAAGTCACTTAACTAATGAAAAATATATATGTAAATTAAACTTCAAGTCAAGAAAAAAAATAAAAGCAAACAATCTTAAAGTTAGCAAAGGATGTAATCAGTAAAGATAAAAAATTAGACAAACCACCTATCAACAAATCCAGAAGTATCTCTTTTTTTTTTTTTTTCAAATCATTTGAAAACCTAATTAAAAAATAAAGGAATATATCAGCTTGGCACCTGTAGCACAGTGGTTACGGCACCAGCCACATACACACAGGCTGGCAAGGTTCAAACCTGGCCCTGGCTAGCTAAAACAACAATGACAACTGCAACAACAACAAAAGTAGCTGGGTGTTGTGGTGGGCCCCTGTAATCCCAGCTACTTGGGAGGCTCAGGCAAGAAAATCACTTAATCCCAAGAGTTGCAGGTAGAGTGCAGTAGCGTCATAGCTCACAGCAACCTCAAACGCATGCCAAGTAGCTGGGACCACAGGCTCCAGACCCAACACCCAGCTTTGTTTTTAGAGCTGGGGTCTCGCTCTTGCTCAGGTTGGTCTCAAACCTGTGAGCTCAGGCAATCCACTCGCCTCTGCCTCCCAGAGTGCTGGGATTACAGGCCTGAGCCTAGCCTCCTACAGTTATTCCTAATAAGTCATATCCTTGTATGTTTCCTTCCCCTTGTGCATGCTGGACCTGTGCTGTGCTGCTAGCCAGTAGAATACCCCAAAGGTAAAGGGATTTTGCAGATGTAGTTAAGGTCCCAAATCAGTTGATTGCTAATTGACAAGTACATTGTCCTGGTTGGGCTGACTTATAAAAGCTGCCCTACAGGGAACATTATAAGCGGACTGTGTTAACAAGGAACTACAGGTCATTTTTAGGAGTTGAGAACAGCCCATGGGTGAGAGTTGGAAGAAAACAAGGCTCTCAGACCTACAGCTGCAAGAAATTGACTTCTGCCTACAACCACGTGAGCTCGGAGGAGGACATGGAAGTCCAGAAGGGAACTGAGTCCTGCCAGTGCCTTGATTTCAAGCCTGTGACGCCCTGTCCAGAGGACCCTAGTGTGTCATGCTGGGACTTCTGACCCATGGAAACTGTTAGATGATAAATGGCAGTGTTGTTTTAAGCTACTAGGTCTGTGGTAATTTATGGTACCAAAATAAAAACTAATACTTCCAATATCTAGAAAACCAGACAAAATTTCTGAAATAGCTTCATTGCCTGGACAACAAGCAGCACACAGGAATGTGAGGCCTAGAATAGGGAAAATAAAAGGAGCAGTATGTTTCACCAGCCATCTGCTTAGAGTCTGTATCTAGGCTGCGGTGCAGGGAAGAAGAATGCCTGTGGTCTCACTGAGTTAAGGAAACAGATCAGAGCGCAGGGAGGCCAATACATCTGGGTACAGCACGGGGGTGGAGTGGGGGGGGGGGCGCATTTATTGCATGGAGGGAGAGGGCTCTGGAGCCTTGTAGAGAGCTGTTTGACTCTATGGCTGAGTACTGACCTGTTCACACAGGTCTAGGCCCAGTTTGGGCTTCCTTCGCAATGCCTTGGCATCAGGTACATTCAGGGCACTAGCACCCTAAGAGCGGGGCCAAATTAGCCCTAGAATAATGGCCACTCTGGACATACCAAGATTTTTTAAATGCCTTAAAAGGTTTTTACTGACTTTTATTCACTTCACTGCTTGTCTAAACAACATCCAAAACTATCTAAAGGAATAAAACAAAATCTAAAACAAAATAAAGTAAAAGTCACAGTAATTGGCATCCAATAAAACAGTATCAGGTAGGCAAAGGAGAAAACATACTTCCTAATTAGGGAAAAATAATAATAATAGAAACTAACCATGAGATAACAGAGACGATGAAGTGGCCCCAACACAGACAGGCAGACATTAAAACAGCTGTTACACATTACATACCTGTCGTAAGGACAAGGAAATAGAGAAACACCAAGGCATGGTGAGAGAAATGCAAAATAATATTTAAAAAGCCCCAAATGGAATTTCTAGAGATTAAATATGCTGTACATGAAACGGACAATACCCTGGATTAGATACTTCAGAAACAGCAATCAGTAAACTTGAAGAAATAGCAACTGTTTAAAATGAAGCATGTGAGAAGTGCAGGTATTGGTTACAGACCTGTGTGTGATTCTTCCGGCCCGAAAACAGGCAATTGCAAAGGCTTTACCTGGTAGGTACCTGGGCACAGTGGGCAGCTGGTCTCACAGCAGACTTGGGCGCAGCTGGTGCTGGCAGCCTCTAAGGGGGGTTGCAGTTAAGGACTCAGGTGCCCCTTCTTCCTACCTCCGCATTCATAGCGAAGCACCTGCATTCTTAGGTCTCTGAATTTGAGGCTTCATGCTGAGGACTTCTTGAAGTACTTCTGCTGAGGTCTCCTTATGGGAGGTGGGTGGAGGGAGGATGGGGAGGAGGAAACTTCCCAAACCTTTTCCTCAGTCAAGTCAGTACGCGGTACTTGTCCACTTCTGTCCCTGCCCCCTTCACTCCTCCCCCTCCCCCAGAGTCTGCAGGACCGCCAGAGCCTTTCGTTTACAGCTTCCTCAACAGTGAGGTAACCCCCACCTGTGTACGGATCCGCTAGACCTCAACTGGTTTCACATGGGGAGACGGAATTAGGTGGGGTTGGTGCTTTCTCCAGTTTTGCCTCTTGCTTATTTTTTAATTTGTGGCTTGTTGGCTTAATGGCCTACTGCAACACCTGGTGGGTCAACTGAGCTCCTGACAGCACGGACACAAAAGGCTGAAAAACAGTGAAGAATTATCTACGACCTACAGAAAAAGGTGAAGCAATTCAACTTGCAATTGTAGTCCCCAGAAAAGAAGAAGTGGACAGTATGCAGAAAAGTAATTGAAAAATAATGGCCAATTTTTATTTTTAGCTCTGAATTGAATTTATTTTATTTATTTATGTGTTTATTTATTTTTGAGACAGTCCCACTTTGTCACTCTAGGTAGAGTGCTGTTCTGTCATAGCTCACACCAACCTCAAACTCTCAGGCTCAAGCAATCCTCTTACCTCAGTCTCCTGAGTAGCTGGGACTACAGGCACCCACCACAACACCTGGCTCTTTTTGGAGAAAGGGTTTCACTGTAGCATAGGCTGATCTCGAACCGGTGAGCTCAGGTAATTCACCTGCCTCGGCCGCCTGCCTCGGTAATCCTCGAGAGTACTAGGATTACAGGCATGAGCCACCGTGCCTACCTTGAATTTCTTTTTTTTTTTCAATTTTAGAATAGCACAGGGCTACACGTGGTTTGGTTACATAATTTGCTTTGGTACCTTTGAGTTCTAAGTGTGCCCTTCACCTAGTGTGCATTGTACAAGTTATGTGTGAATTAACCCAACTTCTCCTCCCCGCTACTGCCTTCTTGATTCCTATTGAGTTTTACTTCCCTCTGTGCACATAAGTGTTGGTCAGCTAGTTCCAATTTCGTACTGAGTACACATGGTGTTCTTTTTCCATTCTTGCAAATACGTCACTTAGAAGAATGGTCTCTAATTCCATCCAAGTTGTTACAAAAGACCCTAGATCACGGTTTTTTAATGACCGAATATTACTTTATGGTATAGATATATCACATTTTATTCTGAGTTGTTTCCATGTTTTTGTGCTTGTAAATTGTGTTGCTATAAGCATTTAACTCCAAGTGTCTTTTAAATAAAATATCTTTTTTCTTTGGGTAAATAATTAGGAGTGGGATTGCTGGATCAAGTGGAAGGCCGACTTTTAGTTATTTGAGGCATATCCAGGCTACTTTCCATAGAGGTTGTACCAGCTTGCAGTCCCAGCAACAGTGTATACGTGGTCCTTTCTCTCTGCATCCAGGCTGGCACTGGTTTTGGGGGACTTTTTGATAAGAGCTCTTCTCACTGGAGTTAGATGATATTTCACATTGATTTGCATTTCTCTGATGATTAGGGCTGAAGAGCATTTTTTAGGTGTTTTTTGGCTATAATGGTCAAAATTATCGAACTTTGATGAAAATTATAACTCTGCAAATCAAAGAAGTTTCATGAATCCCCCCCCAAAAAAATTGTGCAGCAAGATATGTTATCATGCTCTGTAAATGCTATGATTGTATATTACAGATGAATCAAATATTTAACTGTAAAAAGTGGGAAACCTTAAGATATTTTTAAAAGGTGAATATCAAAAAAGTAATTGTGAGTACAAAGATATGTAAGCATGACTCCAAACCTTGAGACTGTTACAGAATTATTAGTAAATTTGAGCACCAAAAATTTGTGATGGCTGCGTGTAAAGTGTGTTATAAACAAGAGACAATTCCATCGCATGTTTTGTTATAGCTAACAAAAAGGATGATGGAGTTTTGTAACATATTAAAAAGTTCTTAAAGTCAAGAAAGTTAACCAGGAACGTCAAGAAACCAGGAAATAAAGTATATAAACAGTATACTTAGCAAGCACTACATCTGTTTTAGTGAACAGTCAGTTCACTAAAAAAAAGCATTTGAAAAGATGGTCAGCCTCGCTCATAATCAAGGAAATGTGACTCAAAAGAACAAGGTTGAGACATTTTTCCCTGTCGTGTTGGCAAAGACAACGTTTGAACTTCATTACAGCAGGATTGTGGGTTTCACATTCTTCCTTTGTGAGACAAAGAGGAATGTGGAGAACTCTTTGGAGGGAAATTTTGTAATGATCAATAATAAAAATGTGCTCATCTTTGATATGGCGACTCTATTTTTAGGGTATTAAAAAATACTCTTAAACAGATTCATTATGATAAATGTGCAAAAATATGCATTACTTCATTTTTATATTAGTGAAATACTGGAGAGGGGAATACCTACTGGTATATGGTAAAAAATATGTTGGAATACAATGAAACACAGGGCAGCTGATGAAAAGGATAAGATATGGATATGAAATGATTTCCAAGATGTATTTTATAATTAAAAAAACCTTAAAAAAAGAGATAAGGTGCATAAGAGTGTGTATACTGTGTATTCACATTGTGAAGTGTGTGCGTAACCACATGCATGCATCGCAGTGTAACCATCCTTAAAATGGTTAAACTTTTGTCCCTCCTGCATTAGGCATTTGTTGGAACTCTTCAGTTTTCCAAAGTAAGTAGAACAAAACCCATGGTCTAGATGCCTCTAAAGTGAAGCACCACATTTGTCTATTACAGAGTTTGGGTGCTATTTGATGAAAGCAATAAAATATTTTCCTGTAATAAATTATATAAAAGTTCAAATGTTCGATGACATAACACATCGCAGTAGCGATCACCAAACAGAGAATAAAAGGTTTGCAATCTTAAGGCCCTATTTCATAAATACTGATTAGCAAAAACAAGCTGGAAATGATAATCCTGTATGCTGCCACAGCCAGAGTACAGTAAGCACACAAATACTAACCACCCAGGAGTTAGGACTGGTGATGGAGTTAGGACTTGCCTGGGAAGACTTCAACCCTTTCAGTTTGTAACATATGGCAGTGGAAGTTATTTTTTTCTTTTTTGCCATTTGAAAATTACAGTCCTAAGTGTTTTTGTATTAATTAAAAATAAAAATAAACTAGATATGTGAGTAAAGGAGCCCACTATAGCATTACTTACAGTATTTAAAATAAAAAGCTTGAAGTAATCTAAGAAGATTGCTCCACAATGCTGATACTTTAATGTGACGCAGCATAATAGTGATGCTTTAGTAAGTACATATCACCTAACCCCAGTAAGAGTAGCCCACATAACAAAATCCCAAAACCAGAAATGTTGGCGTGGATGTGGAGGAAAGGGCACACTTCCACACTGCTGGTGGGAATGCCCACTAATACGTTCCTTCTGGAAGGATGTTTGGAGAATACTTAGAGACCTAAAAATAGACCTG
>CAUYPK010103095.1:0-12555 GCA_963574355.1 Loris lydekkerianus
TATCAGGAGGTATTAACGTAGGATTTTCTCTAATCCCTTGGAAAAGGGCTATCAGAGGAAATTCTTACAAGCAAAAAAAAATCTCACAAAGAAAATTGCTTTTTTACTTAATTGTTAGATATCTAAAATCTTGAATATGCCTCCAGCTCTTGGACTCAAACAGTTCTCCTGCCTCTGCCTCCCAAGTAGCTGGGACTACAGGCGCCTGCCACAACGCCCGGCTATTTACTGGCTGCAGCGTCATTGTTGTTTTGCAGCCCGGGGTGGATTCAAACCCACCGGGTCAGGTGTGTGTGGCTGGCTCCCTAGGGTCTTGAGCTACAGGCACGGAGCCTTTTAGTACTGTTTAACAGATTACTTTAGTAAAATACCTATGTCTTACTTTATGAGGTGGTATTGCAGACAAGGCTAGAATCATATAATACAGGTGGACCACAGCTTTCTTACCTTTTGAATCATTTTTCTCTCTCTAATTTCTCACTTTATTAAAAAATAAATTATAGCAGGACGGCGCCTGTGGCTCAAAGGAGTAGGGCACCGGCCCCATATGCTGTAGGTGGCGGGTTCAAATTCAGCCCTGGCCAAAAACTGCAAAAAAAAAAAAAAGAAAGAAAGAAAAAAGAAAAATTATAGTAGAACTAATGTATTTATTTATTTATTTATTATTTTGTTGTTGTTGAGACAGAGTCTCACTAAGTCACCCTTGGTAGAGTGCCGTGGCGTCACAGCTCACAGCAACCTCAAACTCTTGGGTTTAAGTGATTCTCTTGCCTCAGCCTCCCAAGCAGCTGAGACTACAGGCACCCCCCACAATGCCTGGCTATTTTTCTTTTTTTGTAGTTGTCATTGTTGTTTGGCAGGCCGGGGCTGGGTTCAAACCCTCCAGCCTGGGTGTATGTGGCTGGCACTGTAACCATTGTGCTATCGCTGCCGAGCCATATTTATTTATTTTTGAGGCTGGGGCTGGGTTGGAACCCAGCAGTCCTGGTGTATGTGCTCAGCACCCTAGACGCTGAGCTACAGGCGCAGAGCCACAAGATCCTTTCTTACACAATGCCATTTTCCTTTCTGTCTAAATTTTTACTCTCAAAAAACCACTTTTCACAAAACAGGATCACAGTTTGCTGTGAAGTAAATTATTCACTTGGCTAAACTGATAATTAGACAGCTTAAAAGGTAAGAATCTTTTTTTTTTTTTTTTTTTACAAAGATTCAGTTTCTCTAACAATCAAAACAACCAAATGATTACATTTTACAAATAAGAGACATTTTATGGAATATGACTTTGATACTGTTTTTTTCCACTCAGAGGTGGACAGGGGGTGGGGGGGGCAAACAGGTAGCCTTCCCTAGGCCACACACCATCATCCCACCCCACCCCTGCACACACTCTAGCAAGGTTATGAACAAAGTAGCCTGAAACATCCGTGGGAGATTCTACCTTGAGTAGGGAGCACACATCACAATCCGTCCCCCACCCTAGGAAAAAAAACTGCAAAAGACTTAATAACCTTGCCCTAGGGGAGGGACTGCGTTTATTCATTTGTTAAAACACTCTTTTAGCTTGGGTCTTCTCTTCCCTGCCAGAAGCTCTGGCGCATTCTACTCTCTCTGCGTGTGCCTCAGTCCCCAAATCTCATTTTGTCACTGATCAGTGGCCCGTGGGCTCACTTCTGGAATCTCCGAGACCAAGAACCCACTGAAGAAAGAAATTCTGGTAACAAAACTACCACACAGGCATTTTTTCTGATGTCTTTTCATTGTTCCCCTAAGTTTTATGGCCACTAAGGACAGGGCCTGTGTCCTTTTTTTTTTTTTTTTTTTGTACACATCACCTCATTATATTGTGAAAAGTTGGAGCAGTTATTTGAAGACTCAGTTACAGGTCAATTAACAGACAATACCTTGCAAGGTTAGATGTCCCACATGACGCTGCATATATCTTAAATAGATAACAAGTATATGATATTATTTCATAGGAGTCTAATACTAAGAGGTATCTCTTGGTCAGAATACATGGGTCCAAAACCCGTTTGATTTTGGCTTTAGAGTTACTGCAAATCTGGAGTCCTGACAGGTGAGGAAATACAGGACCAATGTGTGAGTAGACACAGGGGTACATCACCCCTGGGAGGAGATGCTGCCGCCGGCCAATACAGGAATAGGCTCTAATTTACGTAAATAAGCCTCAAAAATATGGAACGCTTCACGACTTTGCGTGTCATCCTTGCACAGGGGCCATTCTAATCTTCTCTGTATTGTTCCCATTTTAGTATAGGTGCTGCCGAAGAGAGCACAGGACCTGTGTCTTTAATTTATTTAGTAGGCATAGAATTTAAGGCAGAAAGCAGGAAACTAGAATATTTAGTTTCTCTTAGAATAGCTAGGGGGCAAAGTTGGAGCAGGAAGGAAGTGACCTTGTGGGCTACAGTGCACCGGGAACATGTCCTTAGGCCTCACCAAATTCACAGCTTAAAATCAAGAACATGAGCTTATAGTAGAATCTAGCAAATTTAGAAATACTACAGAGGTGGCAGTTTTATAATCCTTGGACACTTTAACTTGAATAACAGGGGTAAAACTAACTTTATCTTAAGGGATACCACAATCACCTGAACAGTAAGGCATTTGAGTTACTTTTGTTCACACAAACTTGTTAATCTTCCCAGAGACACAGTGAACACATAGTTTCTCCTGTAAACTCTTTCTTAAAACACGTTAGCATAGTTCCCAACGGGGTGAGCTTCCCTGTGTGTTCCCAGATACACGTCACAGATGGGGTAAACATGGCCACAGACAGGGTAAAAACAGGGATACAGACCGGGCCACCCACACTATCCTTTTGTCTTGTGAAGTGGGGGAGCCAGGGCCCTGCCTATTGTCCAAAAAATTTTCTGGGGGATCGGGAACAGGTAACTGAGGATAGAGAGGGGTATAAATTGAAGGGGGCTTAAGGTGGAGACAGATCTTAACTTTTCTTCTAATTCAGATTTCTGCTTATCAGTCTTTTTCAGGAGAGTTTTTAAGGCTAGCCACAGCACTGATGTTTATTTTTTTTTCTTTCAATTTGATTTTCTCATAAATATAAATAAGGCAATTGCTTAAGATGAGATCTCTCTAAAATTTTCTTTAGGCTCGGCGCCTGTGGGCGCCAGCCACATACACCTGAGCTGTCGAATTCAAATCCAGCCCAGGGCCTGCCAAACAACGCTGCAACCAAAATAAAAAATAGCCAGGCGTTGTGGTGGGCGCCTGTAGTCCCAGCTGCTCGGGAGGCTGAGGCAAGAGAATTGCCTAAGCCCAGGAGCTGGAAGTAGCTGTGAGCTATGACACTACAGCACTCTACCGTACACGATAAAGCGAGACTGTCTCAAAAAAAAAAAAAAAGATCCATCTTCTGGCCACTTAGTTAGAAGTTTCTATAGTTATGTTTATTCTATAAGCATCTTAATTCAATGCCTTTTTATAAGGCCCAATGCCTCTTCATAGAAAAGGCCATATCCAAGATTCCCCCAAATTCACTGTCAGGTATAAACTTATGTTAGAATAGACAATGATAAAAGACTCACTCCTCAGAGCTTGACACGTTCAGTACACAGAATGTGCTGTTTAGAATCTTCTGGGACTCCCAGTCTTCCCAGACTGGCCGCCTGACCTGTTCCCGACAAAACACGCCCTCCGGATGGCATAGACTGAGGAGAGAATTCCCACTCAGTCACAAAGTCAAGCTCAGAGACGTAAAACAGGACGAGAAGGAAACCTCATACAAAACAAAAACAAGCAATAACAACGATAAAAGCTACGGTATTTCTGAGAGGAGATAGAATCAAACAATATGAATACTCATACATTGCAAAGTGCCTAAAAATATACCGATACCAGAGGCGCTTACAAGAACAGAGATCTTTTACCATGTGCTCAACCACAGCCCACAGAGCGGAAGGCTGGGAGCCCGACTGGTAAGTAAAATATCTCACCCCGGGCCGGCTGGTGTCAGGGTTCCAATCTAACTGCCGCGGCCTTCTGGAGAGCAGAGCAGCTTTAGATCCTACCGACTACGCAAACTGTAGGGGTCACCGTGAAACTTGCCCTTTTTTCCCTTAGGTTGGTTCGTTGAAAAGATCAACTCACAGTTACGGTAGATTAATAAGAGAAAGGTTTATTTCTAAATGCTATGAGCATGGGGGGAACCACAAGAATGATTCCCTAAAGTTCCAGGGATGGTCAGGTACCATTTGCAAGGAAGGGAGAATGTGGCAAGTATACAATTTAGTAAGTGGTTGCTGGGGGGAGAGTACAGATGGGTGGGAACAGATTGATTTGTAAATTAGCCTGAAAGACAGGTATACTGCTTCAGATGACCTTGGAGCCAGGTCTATTAGCATGTGGTAAGGAGGCCGGCAGCCTTTTTCGATTCTAAATCAGCTTTTCCGATTCTAAATCAGCTTACTCAGGTTTATAGGGAGGCCAGAGCTTTCTGATCAAAAAAGGCGTTTTAATTTAAAATATTCTTTATACCAAAGAACCATATTTCGGGGTGAAATTTCCTTAGCTCCTTCAGTGTGAATGTACCTAACGCCACTGCACTGTACACTTAAAAATAATCAAGATGTAGCCGGGTGTTGTGGCGGGCACCTGTAGTCCCACCTACTTGGGAGCTTGAGGCAAGAGAATCACCTAAGCCCAAGAACTGGAGATTGCTGTGAACTGTGACAGCACAGCACCTAAGGAGGGCAACAAAGTGAGACTCTGTCTCTAAAAAAAAAAAAGTCAAGATGGTAAATTTGAAGTTTAAAAACAAATTTGAAAAAGTGTTACCATATTTTTTTTTGTTGTTAATGACAAACTACATTGAGTAACCACTTTATACTCACTGGGATGGCTAAAATCGAAAAAGCCTGACAGACACCAATAGTTGAAAAAAATGGGAAGTAATTGGAACTCTCATGTACTGATTGGCAATTTTTTTTCCTTATTAAAACATAGGTTTATATATAATATAGATGACAATCAATGGTCAATACAAGAATGATGATTGGCAATTTTTATGAACTTTTTTTTTTTTTTTTTTTTGCAGTTTTTGGACAGGGCCTGGTTTGAACCCACTGAAAGGACTAGACCAGCGCCATCTTAGGAGTTAAGTTTTGCTTCCCCCCCCACTACCCCCGCCATTTAGTTTCACCTTCCAGGCATGCCCAGGCAAGCCCAGGCATCATGGGACAACTGCCCACCAATCAGGGACCCTTCCCCCCACCTAACCAATCCAGAAGCGCCCCCTGTTTCAAGCTGTGCACGCCTACCTGCCATTAAAAACCCCCTGCTCTGGAACTCAGGGCCTCTGGCACGGATCCGTTGTGGTGGAGACCCTACGAGTCCAAGTTCGAACTTGCAATAAAACAGCTTTTTGCTTTTGCGTCGGACTCGGCTCCCTGGTGGTCTTTGTCGGGGATTTCAGGATCTGGGCACAACAACACCACTACAGTATATGGGGCCGGCTCCCTACTCCTATGAGCCACAGGTGCCGCCCTGAACATTTGAAAATTTAAACATATGCTTACCATGTGACCCCACAATTCTTTTTTTTTTTTGAGAAAGTGTCACTATGTCGCCCTCGGTAGAGTGTTGTGGCATCACAGCTCAGAGCAACCTCAAATTCTTGGGCTCAGGAGATTCTCTTGCCTCCCAAGTAGCTGGGACTATAGGCGCCCACCACAATGCCTGGTTATTTTTTTGTTGCAGTTGTCATTGTTGTTTAGCAGGCCCAGGCTAGGTTCCAACCCATCGGCCTGGGTGTATGTGACTGGTGCCCTAATCACTGAGCTGGGGGCGCTGAGCCGTGACCCCACCATTCTACAGTGAGGGATGAAACACGACAAAAACGTATACACAAATGTCAGAGCAGCTTTACTCATAATAGTCAACGCTGCAAACACGTGAAATGGCCATCATGGGGTGAGCAGACAGACAAACGGTGGGATGTTTCTAAAGGAAACATTATTGAGCAATGAAAGGGATCAACTACTCATACAATGACATGGATGAATTTGAAAAAAAGCCGAGAACAATCAAATGAGAAAAGACTGCATGATTTCATCGATATTTAGAAATTCTAGAAAAAACAACTCTAATCTGTGGTGGTGATAGAGATTGGATCAGTGGTTACTGGGACAGGGTTTAGGAAGCACGGACTACCAGGAGGCATACTGGAACTTTCTGGAGTGCTGGAAAGAGTTCCTGTCTTAACTGGTGACAACGTAGGTGTATGCGTGTGTTGAAAGTCCTTGAACCACACTCTTAACAGATATCTAAATTACACTTCAATAAAGTTGAAAAACTTGTTAGTGGGATGCAGGTGAGAAACATCTACTGGGTATTTACAGACCAAACACTAGAATCTCACTCTGCAGCCCCAAACTAATTAGAACGTCCCCTGTCCGTGGTGTTAATACCTTTTGTGCTCTTACAGGCAGCAGTAAAATAACAGAGAATGAAAAGGAACAGAAATTGGGAGGTGCCCATGGCTCAAAGGAGTAGGGCACCGGCCCCATAAACCAGAGGTGGCAGGTTCAAACCTAGCCCCAGCCAAAAAATAAATTAATAAAATAAAATCCATATTCTTTTGACTACAAGGCTGGAAACTGAGATCTTATATTTATAACCCTTGTTTGCAATGGTTAGAGTCCCCAGGAGAGCCCTTGAATTCTGTGCACTTCTAACCCACATTAATAAGGGGAAGACAGTCCACTGTGAGGGCTGTTGGTCAGGATCTGTTGACAAACTTGTTTCCCTTTCTTTTTTCTGTTTTCTTTTTTTTTTTTTGAGACAGAGCCTCAAGCTGTCATCCTAGGTAGAGTGCAGTGGCATCACAGCTCACAGCAACCTCCAACTCCTGAGCTCAAGCGAGTCTCCTGCCTCCACCTCCCAAGTAGCTCAGACTACAAGTGCCCATCACAACGCCTGGCCATTTTTTGGTTGCAGCTATCCATTGTTGTTTGATGGGCCCAGGCTGGATTCGAGCCCGCCAGCTCAGGTGTATGTGGCTGCTGCCTTAGCCGCTTGAGCCATAGGCACCGAGCCAAGGAAGACGTTATTGATTCATGGAGGTGATGTGTTCAGATGGATCAGGCTCCAGGCAAGTCCCACCTGTCACCAAGGCCCCGTCACTCCTTCTCTCACCTCTCCCTTCCGGGAGGTTTCCATGGCAGCCCCAGGCTCTACATAGCTGGCTACCACCAGCCCAGGTTGCACATTCTCATATCACAACATCCAGAGGAAGAGAAAGTCTTCTCAGGAGTTCACAGAACAGACTTTAACTAAGGAGCTTGATCAAGCCTCTTGGACGATCTGGACTCTGCCTTGGCCCCATGTCCAGCACGGAGCTGAATGCTGTAGGAGGCGAGCCTGTCGCTATGACTAGTCAGAGCCTGCCCTAACGGGCTCAGTCCCACCAAACCTCATGGTCAAAAAGACGGAGAATGGCTGGGAACCCGTAGCTCAGTGGTTAGGGAGCCGGCCACATCCTCTGGGGCTGGTGGTTCAAGGCCAGGGCCTGCTAAACAAAACAACAACAAAAATAGCCGGGCATTGTGGTGGGTGCCTGTCGTCCCAACTACTAGGGAGGCTGTGGCAAGTGAATTGCTAAAGCCCAAGAGTTTGAGGTTGCTGTGAACTATGATGCCACAGCACTCTACCGAGGGTGACAGGATGAGACTTTGTCTCAATAAAAAAAAAAAGAAAGGGTGGCACCTATGGCTCAGTGAGCAGGGCGCCGGCCCCATATACCAAGGGTGGTGGGTTTAAAGTCAGCCCTGGCCAAACTGCAGCAAAAAAATAGCCGGGCGTTGTGGCGGGTGCCTGTGGTCCCAGCTACTTGGGAGGCTGAGGCAAGAGAATTGCTTAAGCCCAAGAGTTGGAGTTGCTGCGAGCTATGACACCACGGCACTCTACCAAGGGTGATAAAGTGAGACTTTGTCTCTTAAAAAAGAAAGAAAGAAAGAAAGAAAACAAAAGACCGAGAATGAATACCCCAAAGGATAATAAGAAGCCGGGTGCAGAGCCTCTCACCTGTGATCCCAGCACTGTTGTGGAAAGCCGAGGAGGGAGGATCAATTAAGGCCAGAAGTTCCAGACCCAAGGACAATCAGGGCATCGTTGGTGGGCAAAGCTGGAGCAGCCCCTGGGAGGCAACAGGCACGTTTCCCCCAGAGCTGTGTCCTCCATGCTTTGAACTGACCAGCCTAACCCCAAAGTATGTCAAGTCAGGATGATGTTCAGTCCTGAAATTCCCTGCTGCATCTGCGGCTTGAAATTCTCTTATGTTTCTCGACCCAGGCTGTCAGCTGGATACATGGAGAATTTTACACTTACCAAGGCCCAGGGGATTGAGACTTGATGGGCAGGAGACTGGGCCTGGGCATAAGCATCTGTACACTCACAGAGGACTTTGTTGCTGGCAGCCCCAACTAAGAACCACTGCCCTGGGCTTCTGGGCATCGCCCTCCCCTGGGCCATTGGTTCATTCTGCAGGTGTTCACTGCCCCTGTGCCGGCCACTCTGGCAGGTGCTGAGCGCGTAGAGATAAGCAAGGCAACAAGGCCATTGTCCTCAGTAAGTTTGTATTGTGATGGCCGTGGGGGAGAGATGGACAAGTTGATGTTCAAAAGGTGTCAGACAGCGCCGTGAGCTACAGAGGAAGTAAATCACGGCCAGAGAGCGCCCCTGGACAGGATGCCAAGAGTGGCTGTCCTGGAAGATCCTGACCTTCAGAAGTGACCTAGAACAGGCGTGTACTTGGTGAGCAGAGGAAAGAGAAAGGCTGCGTGTGTGATCTGAGTAAGGAAGGGCAAGAGATGAAGGGACAGGAGAGGAGGCCATGGGGGGACTGTGGGGAGGAGTCTGGCTTTACTCCCAGGGTGAGGGATACCTCACATGTCCTCAACGTTCCTGCCTGTCTCTGGGTTTGCTGGGAGTTGCTTTTTCTCCACCTGCCTGCTAAGTGCTGCTCTCCTGGGCCCCCTGCTCCTCTCCTTGAACCAGGGGCAATCTTGATTACTCTCAGGTGGCAACTGAGACATCCCTCCAGGGCTTGGAATTCAGGATCAAACACTGCTGGCCCCTCCATCCGTCTATCCCCTGGACTCCTCAGACACGTGCAGAGGACCCCAGCGTCGTCCCCATCAATTTCTTCCACTCTCTGTGTCCCTGGCTGCCACCCAAGGATCCAATCTAGAAACCCCAGTGTCACTGCGAGTTGCCCCCCCAACCAGCCACAGCTGACCCCTTACCAATTTTTCTGAGCACTTCTTCCACCCTTATTTTTTTTTTGAGACACAGTCTCATTTTGTCCCCCTCTGTAGAGTACTGTCCCATCACAGCTCACAGCAACCTCCAACTCTTGGGCTTGAGCGATTCTCTTTCCTCAGCCTCCCTTGTAGCTGGGACTACAGGCACCACAACACTTGGATTTTGTTGTTGTTGTTTGTTTGTTTAGCAGGCTTGGGCTGAGTTTGAACCCACCAGCCCCAATTTGTGTGGCTGGCACCCTAACCGCTGCGCTACTGGTGCCTAGCCTGCTCCCACACCTCTTTTCTTCACAGTCCTGAACTCACCAAAATGTGAGTTGGCCCAGGACACACCTAGAAGAGTCCCAAGCCTGCCCCAGGTGGCGGCATCCACTTTTTCAACCTTCCTCCCCCAGCTCTGCTCTTCTGGGCTTGGTGGACACCAAGCTGGGATAACAAAGTGTGTATGTGGGGGGGGGGGGGCCCATATGCCGGAGGTGGGGAGGTGGCAGGTTCAAACCGCAGCCTTGGCCAAAAACTGCAAAAAAAAAACCCCACAAAGAAACAAAACAAAGGTGGGGGGGGGGGTCCTTAGGATTTGATGCAATGTAGGAGGGAGGGGAGACTTGGAATGGTGGCACACAGGAGACCTGCAGAGGGCCGCCGTCTGCATAGATGCCTCTCCCAGTCCAAGGGCTACAGGCAGAACCTAAGCAGAGCCGTTTCTTGGGGAAGGAGTGTGGAAGGACTAGAGAGGATGAGGAGGGCTGCTGGGGGAGAGAAGGGAGGGAAGGAGAGGTTGGGAGAGGTGTTGTTTCCCAGGGAGTTGGGGAGGTGGTGCCCCAGTTAGAGCATATGCCATAGGGAGCTGGGGAGGGAGTTCAGACCAGGCACCTGCCTCTCACATGCTGAGTGCTCTGGACACTGTCGGGTCCAGATCTTCCCCTCAAACCTAAAGAGAAGGGCTGGGGTGGCCCATGTGTACTCAGTGGCCAGCACTGAGGTTGCTTGGCAACATCCCTTCTCCCCAAGGGATCATTCACACTCTGCCGCCCTCCCATGCCTCTCCACACCCTCACCACTCCCAGACCAGCTCTCACACTCCCGTGGGGTCCTCTCATGCCATGGCCTTCTCACCACCTGTGATGATTTCACCCCTTGAAACACTGCCCCAGCCCCCAGGACTTCTCCTGGCTACCATCTGTTCATCCTTACGACTGACATTACCACATTACCATGCATGAGTTTGTGTACTAGGCCATGAAAAGCCAGCTTTGGGCACCAGACAGTCCTGGATTAGAATTCCAGCTGTCCTGCCTTCTCCCTCTGAGAACTTAGTGATGATTTTCTTCTGTCTTGTTATCAGTAAAACAGAGCTCTTTGCAGTTATTTTTGAGGTTTCAATGACTTATATAAAGTGCCTGGCACATAGTAAGTGCTCAATAAACGTTAGCTTCCCTTTTCTGTCCTTAGGCACTAACCAGATGTTGGTTCCCAACTCCCGAGTCACGGAACAGCTGCTGTCCGGTGGCACTGCCTGTCTCTTCCTCCTTACCCTCTCTCTACCTGGGTGCGATTCCCTTTTATTGAGCTCTGGGCTTTTCCATCTGCAGGCAGAAGCAGGTGCTGTCATTGACTGGGTGTCCACCCTGTGCCTGGCCTTCCTGCTGTGTTTTCCAGATCATCTCTCAGTGAATAATCACAGTGGCTCTTTGAGTCAGTCATATTAATCTCTGTCCCCCCTATATTCTGAGAAGTGAAGTGACTTTCCTGAAGTCACATGGCCAGTACTGACAGCAAGGAGAGAGAACCCAGTCTTCTGGGTTCCAAAGCCTGTGTTCATAGGCAGAGGCCCTGTGTCCTCTATTAATAGAGAATACTGTATAATAATAATAATAATGATAAAAATTGTTAACATTTATTGGTTATGCACAGGCTGGAGGCTATTATAGCTTGGTACACATATTAATTTTTTTCATTACTTCTAGATTTTTATTATGGACAATTTCAAAATTACAGATTAGAGAAAATAACATAATGAATCTTCAGACAACCCCATCACTCAGTTTTTTTAAATCTTTTTTTGCAGTTTTTGGCTGGAGTTGGGTTTGAAACTACCACCTCCAACATATGGGGCTGGCGCCCTACTCTTTGAGCTACAAGCGCTGCCCCATCACCCAGTTTACACAATGACCAACTTGGGGCCAATTGATTACATCCTCACTCCCCATCTCTTTAGATTAGCAAGTCCAGTCTTTTTTATTTGTTTGTTTGTTTTATTATTGGGGATTCATTGAGGGTACAAGAAACCAGGTTACACTGATTGCATTTGTTGGGTAAAAGTCCCTCTTAAAATTGTGTCTTGCCCCCACAAGGTGTGCCACATGCCAAGACCCCACCCCCATTCCCTCTCTCTGCTCTCCCCTTCCCCAACCTCCACCATGTACTACATCATTAATTGTTCTCATATCAAAAATGAATACTTAGGATTCATGCTTCTCCATTCTTGTGATGCTTTACTAAGAATAATGTCTTCCACTTCCATCCAGGTTAATACAAAGGATGTAAAGTCTCCATTTTTGTTAATGGTTGAATAGTATTCCATGGTGTACATATACCACAGCTTGTTAATCCATTCCTGGGTTGGGAGGCATTTAGGCTGTTTCCACATTTTGGAGATTGTAAATTGAGCTGTAATAAATAGTCTAGTGTAAGTATCCTTATGATAAAAGGATTTTTTTGTTTCTGGGTAGATCCCCACTAATGGGATTGCAGGATCAAATGGGAGGTCTAGCTTGAGTGCTTTGAGGTTTCTCCATACTTCCTTCCAAAAAGGTTGTACTAGTTTGCAGTCCCACCAGCAGTGTAAAAGTGTTCCCTTCTCTCCACATCCACGCCAGCATCCGCAGTTTTGAGATTCTGTGATGTGGGCCATTCTCACTGGGGTTAGATGGTATCTCAGAGTGGTTTTGATTTTCATTTATCTAATAAATAGGGATGATGAACATTTTTTCATATGTTTGTTAGCCATTTGTCTGTCTTCTTTAGAGAAGGTTCTATTCATGTCTCTTGCCCATTGATATATGGGATTGTTGGCTTCTTTCATGTGGATTAATTTGAGTTCTGTATAGATCCTAGTTATCAAGCTTTTGTCTGATTCAAAATATGCAAATATCCTTTCCCATTGTGTAGGTTGTCTATTTGCTTTGGTTGTTGTCTCCTTAGCTATACAGAAGCTTTTCAGTTTAATTAAGTCCCATTTGTTTATTTTTGT
>CAUYPK010103097.1:0-20317 GCA_963574355.1 Loris lydekkerianus
ATAAATGTCTTAACACAATAACTAAGAAAATGCCAGGAAGGCTATGTTAACCAGTGTGATGAAAATGTGTCAAAGGGTCTATAAAACCAGTGTATGGTGCCCCATGATCGCATTAATGTACACAGCTATGATTTAATAATAGAAAAAAAATGAGATGTTTTGGTTTGAGGTTAGGATAGAGCTTTAGAGGCTTCAAATTAGTCAAAATGCAGATAAGAGGCAAAGAAGGGGGAATGTGTGACTCTGGAGGTAAAAGACAGTTTAGAGGTGAACAAGGGGATATCTGTGACTGAGCAGTGCCTGTATCAAAAACTGGAGGTAGGAAAAGAAATAAGATTAAAAAGACAATGTAGGAGGAGGAGGAAGAAAGTCAGACTAGCTAGGAAAAATGGTGATTCAGGCCTCTGAGAGCACTGGACAGGTGAGCTTGGCTCATGGAACTACTGAAAACGGTCCAGCCCACAGCAGGGGAATGGACAAGCCTGCCTCATTAAGGATGGCATTGGGAGACTACCTGCAGTCTTCACGTGTGACTTTGGTCAAAAGAAGGCCTGCCCTCTGCACATGACCTTAGTCAGCCAGGGGGATCTAGGCCCACAATAGGGTACCAGATGGGAGCCAGCTGGAGCCAGGCCTATAAGAGGGCATCTCCAAACACGGGGCACTGGATGGATGTGCGAGCCTGGTTCACTGGGGTGGCCAGAGCTGAGATCAGGGAAACAAGGCCTCCATGTGTGAAACCAGCCAGAAAAAAACGAGGCTGGGGTAACCAGGCAGAGTCCAGGCCTACAACAGGATTTCCCCAAACACAAGGCACTGGACAGTTGGGCGAGCCTGCCTCCCTGGGGTGGCTGGGGCTGAGATCAGGGAGGTATAGGCCTCCACATGTGAAACCAACCAGAAAAGAAATGGAGGAGAAGGAATTAAGAGCTCCAAAGATGGAGGGAGAGGGAAAGAGGAAGTTAAGAGTAGAGGATGGGAAGAGAAGTTTAAAAAAGTTTAGAAAGGGAGTTCTAGACGAAAAAACTCACCATTAGATGGATGAAGTTTAGGTAGGGTCAGAGAGGTTTCCCGTTTTCTCTCCTCTTGCTGAAAGAAGGGTCCTGTTTAGCTGGGTCTGATGGGGGTATACCTATATACTCGAGTATAAGCCGAGTTTTTCAGCACAAAATTTGTGCCAAAAAACCCAAACTCGGCACAAATTTTGTGCCGAAAAAACTCGACTTATACTCGAGTATACATGGTACTCTGACCTCCCAAAGGAGATCATCTTCCCATCCTAGGTTCAGCACCAAATGAAAGGTTACAGAGCCAAAGATGAAAGATTATTCCAAGGCATGAGGTGAAAGGAAGAGAGGCCCAGTTCGTGTAATTAAAATGGCTTTATTCCACCTGGGTGCAGGTGGGATAAGATTTCCAACCAGGAAGAAATCCACAAGTGGGTATTATCAAAGGGGGGTTTTAAAAGGCAGGAAGGTGGGGGTCAGGACATTCCCTTTCCTGGGTTAGACATCTGTTGTAAGGGGGGGGGGGTGTGACCCATTTACCTTGCCCAGGTGGGACATCCAGTGCGGTGAGGTAGGGGGTTTTCTTAAGTGGGACAGCTGGTGGGAGAGGGTAGGGGGTTGATTCTTTTAGGCAGGTCCAGCCTATTTGGGTGGGGTTTAATCCTATCACAGGGTCCCCCTAAATTCCTTTTGATACACGGGTTTCCTCTCTCAGGGCTGGCTGCATAGGGACCCCTCCATCCTTTAGGCCCAGGTAAGCTCAGAAATCAGACCCCAATCTTTAGGCACAAATAGGCTGCCCTTTCTAGGCTATACCTTTTGGGCTTTAGCAACGTCATGAACGAAGCAGCCTGAAAGGTTTTGGGTGGTTCCGCTTGAGTAGGGAGTATACACTGTAATTCCTTCCCTGAGGCAAAAACTGCAAACACCTAATAACCTTGCCCTGAGCTGGAGGGACTGCATTCATTCATTTGTTAACACACTCATTAACTTTTAAAAGGTGTTTTTCCACCTACCAAGTCCTGGCCAAAATGTAATTCTCAAGACTATATAGAGCCCTGGACAAAGGACCCATGTAGAGACTTCCCTACTTGGGTCTTCCCCTTTGTCAGAAGCTCTGGTGCTTTTTACTCATTCTGTATTCCTTTCTGTCTAATAAATCCTATCTTACCACTGATCTGTGTTCCATGGGTTCATTCTTAGAATTACTGAGACCAAGGACCTACTGAAGAAAGAAATTCCAGTAACACTTCCAGATAGAGAAGAACTCTTCTCTCTTTGTAGCTGGAATTTCTCTGAAGGTCCTTGATCTCGGGTTTGAAGAATGAAACCACAGACCATGTTACTAAGTGAAAGGACAGTTATTGATGGAAAGATTGATAGAAAGACTGATAAGCAAAAGAAGGGGAACAGAATCTCTGGCAACAGACAACTGGGCAGCCTCTCTGGGCCTTCTGTCTAGGGGTTTATGTACTGCCTCCCTATTCTGTGGCTAGGGGGATTGGAAAATTATGTCATAATTGGCCAGAGATCTGGGGGCAGAAAATAATCCTATAATTAGCAAAGAAATTTGGTCTTTGCTGTTCTTGCCGCAGGCATGGGAGTAGGGTGTGTACACTCTATTCCTAGAGGAACCGCGGAGAACTGGATCAGGCTACTTTTTTCATGACCTTGCTTGAATGAGGCCTGCTAAGGCCTGTTTGTGAGACTCATTTCTGAGTTCACCTAAGCCTAGAAAATGGGACTTCCTGTCCAGCCCTGAACAGGAGAACCCTGTATCACCTTCTCCATTCCTGCACCCTGCCCACTCCACAAGCAATCCTTCCCTCAGAATGACAGAGAGAAGCTGCTTCTATGGCTGCTGGCTGCTTGGTTACCCAGTTGCCATGGGGGTGGGGCAGGGTCTAGACTCTCCACTGCTCCAGCACCTGTCCCCAAACCCCCAGCTAGGCTGAGTTGGGCTGCCACATGCCACACCCACATGTCAGCGCAGAGAAAAGCAGGCTTTAGTGTTGCAGGAAAATGAGGCCCAATGGAGAGAAACATCACCCAGACACCATGTTTAAAAGAGGAAGGGCTTTATTCCAGCCAGTGGAGTGACAGCACAAAAGAGTTTAAAATGGCCACGCTCCCCGACTAGCTCAGTCTTCTTCTTTTTATCCCCAGTTAAGATGTTCCAGCCCACAGGTACCTTTCTCATTGGTCAGTTTGAATCAAGCTGGAGATGTAGGCTCTGGCTTTTACAGAACTGTGGGCTTTTACAGAAATGAAAGCAAGCATTAATTTCCAGGTCCCAGGAAATTAAGTTTCTACAAATTCCTAAGAGCTGAGTCACCCTGGGGAGGACCTCGTAGGTATATCCCTGGGGTCTCCTTGAGAAGACCTCTGTTCTCTCAGACTTCAGTTTTTCCAGGTATCTTCTCTCATTAGCAAGGAGCACTCTCTCTGATTGCTAAAGGAAGGGGGGCATGGGCTGTGGCTACAAGCCAGCTGAAGCCAAAATTGCTCTTTATTCTGCCAAGCAAGCGAGATTCAGAGGAGGACATGCCTAGGTGCAGGAAAGCTGGGTCTATGATCCCTCGTGGCATGCTCCCATGGGTGAGAGTTCCTATGGTTTGCTGCTGGTGGAGAGCCTGTGGGTGGGGGAAGGGGCCCCTTTACCCTTCTATTTGGCTCTTGGGTTCTTTGAATCTGTCTACTCTGTCCTTTCTTTTCTTCCTCTTTCTTGTATTTGTCCTCCTAGTTATTGGTGGGGGTCACTGAATGCCTCAGTTGCCTTTCCCTGCCATCTACCCCTCAATTTCAATTGCTTCAAGTTCACTTCCGTCTAATCCTCTCTCCAGCTCAGATGGTCAGAGCTGCCTCCCTCTTTCCCCTCCCTCTGACTGTGAATTTAATTATCTATGTATGAACAAATGAATTCCTTTTCTAAAGGGTTGCATTTCCCACTCACGATCAAGAGAAAATCCAGAGCACGGAGGCTACTAAGTCCTATCCCATTATTCTTTGAAACCTGCCCTTCTTTCCAACAAAAGTCATCTGTGGTGGCATCAGTAGCAAGACAGGTAGATGTACATGTAAGTTGGTATTTTGATTAAAAAATACTTTCACCTGCTTGCACATGGTGGCTCACACCTGTAATCCCAGCACTCTGGGAGGCTGAGGCTGGTGGATTGCCTGAGCTCATGGCTTCGAGAACAGCCTGAGCAAGAGCAAGACCTTTTGTCTCTAAAAACAGCCACGCGTTGTGGAGGGCACCTGTAGTCCCAGCTACCTGGGAGGCTGAGGCAAGAGGATCACTTGAGCCCAAGAGTTTGAGGTTGCTGTAAGCTGTGATGTCACAGCAGTCTACCGAGGGTGACAAAGTAAGACTCTGTCTGAAAAAGAAAAAATACTTTCATCTGTGTTCCTGGTCCCCTGGACACACTCTCTTCTCCCCCGAAATAGACAGAAATCTCATTTTATGAATCTGAGACTTTCTCTACAAGAAGATATTTTGCTTTGTAAATTACCTTTGGAGATTGACCAAAATGCCAAAACCAAGTTCTCTGTGAGGGTGAGGAAGTGAGAGAAGGAATGTGTCTTATGACTTCCTCCTGGGATCCCGAACTCTACACATTAATCCTTGACTATTTCCCCATCCAAACCTATTTCTTAAATACAACTGGGACATTAATGGTATTGGATTTTATTTGCTATTATAAAACCCAAATGGTTAAAGATAATAATTCTTATCACATCAGGGGAAAGAGGCAAAGTATTATGGGTTAAAAAAAACTCAAGAGTGTATGGTTAAAAGAATTTTTTTCATTTTTTCTTTGTAGAAAATGCAGTGAGTTACTATAGATACATTGCACTAAATTTCCCCAAATTTCTCTCTATTCCCAGAGTTCTGTGTGCGGGAATTTGGAGGCTGGCCAGTGGGAGGTGTGTCATAAGAGACAACACTAGACCAGTACTATGATCCCACGTTTCTCTTTGGCTGCGTGATATTTGTGTGGATAACGAGATCTGCATGCAAAACACAGACTGACATTGCTGCTACCAGTCATAGATGAAAACCATGCCCACTCAAGTGTGTAGTGTTGACTATCCTCCCAAGAGGTGCAGGGCTCCCTGAAATCTGAAACATCCAGCCTAAAAATAGCTGCTATGCTCTGCCACCTTCCCCAACTTCCTTCTGTTGATAGCAGACCCTAACAATGTCATTCATAGGTGGGTTTATTTTATAAAATTAAATGTGAATATTTTAGGAAATACTACTCTGAAATTGAGAAGTCAATTTAAAAGCTTATTTGAGAGGGTTTAAGAGAATTTCCCTGTATTTCAGCTGTTACAAAACTGACAATAATGAGTAGGTATAAAATCAAGGCTTCACAACTATGGCTGGGCAGTGGCTCATGCCTGTAATCTTAGCACTCTGGGAGGCTGAAGGAGGGTGACTTGAGCTTAGGAGTTTGCCTGAGCAAGACCAGATCCCTGTCTCTATTAAAAATAGAAAAATTAGCTTCTACCACAAATAGAAAAATTAACGATGCATGGTGGCAGGTGTCTGTAGTCCCACCTACTGAGGAGAATGAGGCAGGAGGATCACTTGAGCCCAACAGTTTGAGTTGCTGTGAACTAGGCTGATACCATGGCACTATAGCCTAGGTAACAAAGTGAGACTTGTGACTCCAAAAAAAAAAAAAAAACCAAAATCACATTTACAAGAGTTTAGTATTGTAAGACATGGTTCTGGAAGACATAATTAAGGTAAAGTGCCTAATGGCAGCTAATGTATATCATCTGAGATTAATGACACTAACCTAAGACAGTTATACCTAAGCTACTTGGGAGGCTGAGGCAAGACAATCACTTAAACCCAAGAGTTTGAGGGTGCTGTGAGCTAAGATGCCAGGGCACTCTACCAAGGGTGACCAAATGAGACTGTCTCAAAAAACACAAAAAACAAAAAACAAATTTCAGTACTCTTCCAGGTGAATTATCAAAACAGCAAACAGATCTCATTAAAAGGTAGTTGACCTACAACCTAAGGATAGTTTCCGAGGAGGCAGATGGACTTGCAGAAAAGGGAACCAGATATATACTAAGCATCTAAAACTGACCTAGTTTGGAGCATTTGTGTTGAAAAACAATTTGTTAATATGGCTGTGTCCAATTACAATGAGGTTAAAATGGTTAGTCTGTTGAAAATATTGTGTTGGCGCCTGTAGTCCCAGCTACTCGGGAGGCTGAGGCAAGAGAATCGCCTAAGCCCAGGAGTTGGAGGTTACTATGAGCAGTGTGATGCCACAGCACTCTACCGAGGGCGATAAAGTGAGACTCTGTCTCTACAAAAAAAAAAAAAAAAAAAAAGAAAAAAAGAAAAAGAAAATATTGTGTTGGCTTACTGGGATGAGAAAGAGATAATGGGAGTATAAGTCCCAATAGTATAAAACAGGCGTCCTCAAACTTTTTAAACGGGGGCCAATTCACTGTCCCTCAGACTGTTGGAGGGCCGGACTATAGTTTAGGAAAAAAAAAAACCTATGAAGAAATTCCTACGTACACTGTACGTATCTTATTTTGAAGTAAAAAAACAAAACGGGAACAAATACAATCACACCGCCTCATGTGGCCCGCGGGCCGCAGTTTGAGGACCCCTGGTATAGAACATAGAAGAGAAAGTAACAGAACATTTCACCAATGTTCACCCTCACAAGGGTAAGAAAACCGATTTTGAGGACTAAGCCCAGCCTAACAACAACAAATCCCCAGAAGTGGGGATTCATTAAGTTTCAGTAAGACTTGAGAGAAATATGCTTTGGAACAGGATGTGTATCTCTTGGATGCCATACTTACCATATAATTTTTAGAGCACTAATCCAGTATTTGGAAGTGTATTTTCTGGCAATGGAAGACCTATTTCTGGTAAATAATTGGATGAGCTATTTGTGTTAAAATAAAAACATTTTTCTATTTAAAAATAGGCATATAAAAATTGGCATTTAAGTTTTTAAAAAATAATGTAAAAAGTCCTAGATTAATTACATTTACATGAACATGAACAATGAGATCTAGTAGCAAGTACCTTCTCAGAACTATCTATGAATGAGGGCTAAATTTTTCCAAGACTATTTTTTTTTTAAACCCCACAGTTTTGGTAAGGGATGTAAAAACGAATTATAAGCATGGCGCTTGTAGCACAGTGGTTACAGTGACAGCCACATACACCGAAGTTGGCAGGTTCAAACCTGGCTTGGGGCCAGATAAACAACAATGACAACTGCAAAAAAATTGCTGGGAATTGTGGCAGGAGCCTGTAGTCCCAGCTACTTGGAAGGCTGAGGCAAGAGAACTGCTTAAGCCCAAGAGTTGGAGGTTGCTGTGAGCTGTGACACCATGCACTCTACTGAGGGTGACATAGAGACTCTGTCTCAAAAAAAAAAAAAGAATGAGTTATAAAATTCAGAAAAGGATAGGGTCAATATAATCAATGTAAGCTTATAAGAAAGATGAAGTCACACTGCCATATTTCATATTTTATTCAATTTTAATATGGTTTCCATTATTAACTTTTAAAACAAAATGATTTCCAGTTTAAAAAACAATGCACTGACCACATAGTTCCTTTTTCATTTTATACAGTTATACAAATATTCTAAATACACATTTTGTGTTCAAGATGATGGGAAATAAGATTAACTGTACAGTACATAAGGAAAGAAAATATTTTAAGCATATTTAGAAGCAATAGAAATGTCTATACAAAACAAGCAAAAATGGAATAAAATTTTTTATTTTTAAAATATTGCAACAGGCCCACAGGTTTGTAACAAAAATGTTTTTGCACAGTTCCTCACAATGCCCCATTAATAGCTAAAGCAAGACAGCGGTTTTTAGAAAATAATATTTCAAAATGCTACACATGGTACTATTGTTTGCACAGTTTGATCAAAATAACGATCTACTTTGAGTCAAGCAAAACCTAGAAGAAATATACCAAACAACTTGAAAATCATCTGTATAAAATTCATTGCACATTATTTTACTTAGTTGTCTGAAAAGTAAAAAAGTGTATTTACAAAATATTTTGCAGTCAAAATTATAAAGTGAATGGATATCTCTAAGTTACACGTCCTGATACAGACAGTTCAAGGAAACACACGAATGATTTTTCTTTAAGAGGTTTTCAGTGCTCCTTCCACAGGGAAGTAAACATAATCTACTAAAATGGATTTACAAGATGGCACACATACTGGAGCAAATTCAACACCTGCATCATAAAACAATGTTAAAAAGGTGAAAGGATGAGGAATTTGTACATTGTAAGAAGTGAGCTATTCAGAGCAACAAGTACAGTTTTTTAAATCAGCATAAAAGTCGTTGGAGTCTTTAGATAACAGACAATGAACATCCTTGACTTGATGAAAGTTGAAAAAGCACCATGCACAACAGTTTAGTGGTGAACACTGAAAACAATAGCACCTGGAATTCTGTGACATTGACAATTTAAAACTGGTCTAGTAATTGCCGGAGATATGGTGCCTTGGATAATTCTCTATTTACTCGAGAGAGTTTGAAAAGTACTGGGCAGTTCAGAGAAACACATGGGATATGTCGATCAAAGCAACCTGTGCAATTCTTGCATATCTGAAAGAAAACGAGAAATTATATTAAAATCCACATAATAAACTACCCAATTAATAAAAACTAGAAAAAGTATTTTTTTTTTCCAAATTAGATTATCCTTTTATATGCCAATCATAAAAGTTATTCATTTTCTTATTTCAGAAGAGAAAATGTCATTGTGAAAAAAAATCAAACAATGTGTACTTGAAATTAGTGGTCTGGACCAGTGGTTCTCAACCGTGGTTAACAATGAGCTTAAAACTAATGCCTGACTCCCATCTCAGACTTAAAACTAATGCCTGACTCTCATGCCCAGTGAATCAGAATCTCTGGGCATGAGAGCCTAAGAATCTCCAAAGTGATTCTGATGTATAATAAGATTTGGTCTTAAGGAAAACAATAAACTATAAGGCAATTTTTAAAAAGAGAAGCATTTTAATAATGTTTTATATATAATGATCAGATTTTAACCAATAGAGGCTCAAGTCACATATATAATATAGTTAAAAAAAAGATGATAAAACAAGAAAAACAACTAAAAAATTAACAAGGATGCCAGTGAGGACTCCAACAGTCAAGAAACATGGGTTGATTTTTCACTTGAATAGCATATCCAAATGATTAAAAAAGGGATACCAGATAGCAGCTACTTTAGATTGTCTTTTTTTCTTTTTTTGAGATAGAATCTCACTATGTTGCCCTGGTAGAGTGCTGTAGCATCATAGCTCATGGCAATCTCAAACTCTTGGGCTCAAGCTATCCTCTTGGCTCAGCCTCCTGAGGAGCTGGGACTACAGGTGCCTGCCACAATACCTGACTACTTTCTTGAGAGAAGGGATCTTGCTCTTGCTCAGGCTGGTCTCAAACTCCTGAGTTCAAGCAATCCACCTGCCTTGGCCTTCCAGAGTGCTGGGATTATAGGCATGAGCCACTGTGCCTGGACCCTCTAGATTGTCTTTAAGAGAAAATCAAATATGCTCTAGTGAATTCTTTGACCTATATTTATCAAACAGCTTCTGTTTTAAAGATGTCTTACATAGCAGTGAATTTTTGTTCTTTGCTCCAGTATCTTCCAGTTGACTAAAGGGCACATCTTCCTGAGTACCATGGTTATTGTTTCCAATATTATGATACTGCCACAGCAAACTGCTTAGAAACCTATACTTCAGTATGTTCCATGAAGATGGAGAACACTGTTCTACAATGAAGGCTTGGCTAATTATATCTCTGCCAAGAGACTCAAATCTATTCCCAAATATAGAATTTCTGTATTACAGCTCTGAACTGCAGCTATAGTAAGGTGCCAGGACAAACTGATAAATATTTAAGCACTCTGGGGTTGCCTCATAAATAAACCTCTAGATAGAATTACTTGACTCACTAAATTTAACTCTAGTTAATAGTAATAGAATTACTTGACTCACTAAATTTAACTCTAGTTTCAAGATCCTTTACTGGTTATTTAAACCCTTAGCATTATAGCTCAATTCAGGCTTATATTTAAAACTTTAATTACTACAACTTGGACACTTACTTTTTAGCTCATAAAGAGCAGACATTTAAAAAGTATCTATTTTAACCTTTATGCAATTTTTCTTTTTGCTATCCTTTGGCTTTCTTATTTTTTCAAAAAATTTCAGATGTCTACTTCATTAGTCTTTATTCTTTCATATTATTAGAAGTATTGTGTGTGTGTGGTTTTTGGCCAAGGCTGGGTTTGAACCCACCACCTCCAGCATATGGGACTGGTACCCTATCCCTTTGAGCCACAGGCACCACCCAATATTATCAGAAGTATTAAAGGTGAAGAATTTTTTCTCTGAGATCTTCTCTGGCCACCTGGAATTCTATATGTAATTGATTTCATATTGTTTAATATGAGCATGTTAGAATGTCCAAGTGGAGGGATCATTTTGTTTGTCAGTTTATAATTACTTAGTTTTATATTATAGCAATCATGTCATTTGCAGTACTTCTACTTTTTGAAATTTTCTTTTTTCTTTTTTTTTTTTAGAGACAGAGTCTCATTTTGTCACCCTGAGTAGAGTGCTGTGGTGTCACAGCTCATAGCAATCTCTAGCTCTTGGGCTTAGGAGATTTCTTGCCTCAGCCTCCTGAGTAGCTGGGACTACAGACACTCACCACAACGCCCGGCTATTTTTTTGTTGCAGTTTGGTCAGGGCTGGGTTCGAACCCACCACAACCTTGGTATACGGGGAGGTGCCCTACTCACTGAGCCACAGGCACTGTCCCTACTTTTTGAAATTTTCATAAAGCAGAAACAATTGGAGATGTAATGAGAATTAAAAATGTATTAAAACAAGAGAGTCTAGTATCTCTCAGTTCAAGACCAATCTAGCAATCAGACAAAATTAAGTACAAATATGAAAGATCTAAACAACATTATAAGGTAGATTTTAGGATTATATTTTTATACATCAAACTATGTCTCCCTGAAAAATCTGATGGCCTTGGATTGCAGGTCTATGAAATAAGGTCATACCTTTACAAGTTGCTCCTGTTTACGTTCCAACTCGCGAATTTCTTGATTGAGGATGACTGCAACATGCTGAGGTTGGCTCCGACATTTATTACAGATGCCACGCTGAGTCAGGTCATCGCACACAGGACAGTGTAAGGTAGTGAAATATTGTGAAATAGTGCCTTTCCGCCCTTCAGGTTCATTTCGAGAGTAGCTGGTGGCTTTCTGGATCTATAAAGACATCAATTCAGAAATAAGTTGGAACCAGCTTCATAGAAGAATTAGCTTCATAGAACAACTGCTATTTTCATGATTTTTTTTTTGGAGACAATCTCAAGCTGTCACTCTGGGTAGAGTGCTGTGATACCACTGCTCACAGCAATCTCAAACTCTTAAGCTTAAGTAATTCTCTTGCCTTAGCCTCCCAAGAAGGGACTACAGGTGCCTGTCACAACGCCTGGCTATTTTTTTTTGTTGTTGTTGTTGCAGTTGTCATTGTTTTTAGCTGGCTCAGGCTGGGTTCGGACCTGCCAGCCTTGGTGTCTGTGGCCGGCACCCTACCCACTGAGCTACGGGTGGGTGCCACCTCCTACCCCCTTTTTTTTTGAGACAGAGTTTCACTATGTTGCCCTTGGTAGAGTGCCACGACATCACAGCTCAAAGCAACTCTTGGGCTTAAGCGATTCTCTTGTCTCAGCCTCCCAAGTAGTTGGGACTACAGGCGCCCGCCACAATGCCAGCTATTTTTTCGTTGTAGTTGTCACTATTGTTTAGCAGGCCAAGGCCAGGTTTGAACCTGCCAACCCAGGTGTAGGTGGTCAGTGCCCTAGCTGCTGAGCTACAGGCAGCTAAGCCTATTTTCATGATAATTAAAGGTTTACTCAGGCATTCATTCATTCAAATGCTGAGTAGCTACTATGTACCAGATACTGTTTTATACTGGGGCCTCAGAAATGACATAAGTTTGATGAAAGCATGGAACTTTGATCTTACTATCATGAGATATATTGGTCTGCTTCCCCCTACCCCCGCTTTTTAAAAAAGTTTTCTGCCATTCACATAGAGGACAATGGAAGGAATTCTGATTGAGAGTGTTTAGGTTGCACAAATTGGGCTATGAATTCTTCATTTCAAATTAATACTGGTTTCAGAGATCACAATAGGCTTTGTGTTAGGTGATTTTGCCTAATTATAGGCTAATATAAGTGTTCTGAGCGTATATTCTGCCTCTAGGCCAGGAAGCTCCAATTTAATTACTATTTTTCATTTCATGACCAGCAAGAATGTTAAGCCAATAACACTTGTAAAAGGCTAACCATGTAACTCTTAATGCCAGGTGATTTATAGGATACCAGGAGAATACTGTAAGGGTATAATAATATAATAATTTATTTTTGAGACAGTGTCTCACACCTTTGCCCTAGCTAGAGTGCAGTGGCATCTTCATAGCTCAGTGCAACCTCAAATTCCTAGGCTCAACTGATTCTTTTTTTTTAAGTTTTTGGCCAGGGCTGGGTTTGAATCCACCACCTCCGGCATATGGGGCTGGCGCCTACTCCTCTGAGCCACAGGCGCCGCCTTCAACTGATTCTTCTACTTTAGCCTCCCAAGTAGCTGGGACTACAGGCACATGCCACCATCTGCTACTAGTTTTTAATATTTTTGTAGAGACTGTCTCCCTCTTGTTGAGACTGGTCTCAGACTCCTGAGCTCGAGTAGTCCTTCCACCTTGCCCTCCCAGAGTGCTAACATTATAGGCATGAGCTACAACTACCTGATAATGTTTTTTTTTTTTTTAGACAGAGTTTCAACTATGTCACTTTTGGTAAAGTGCTACTCACAGCAATCTCAAACTCCGGGGATTAAGTGATTCTCTTGCCTCACCCTCCCAAGTAGCAGGGACTACAGGTGCTTACCACAACACCCAGCTATTTTGTTGTTGTTGTTGCAGTTGTCATTGTTGTTTAGCTGGCCCAGGCTGGGTTTGAACCGACCAGGCTTGATGCATGTGGCTAGCACCGTAACCACTGTGCTACGGGCACCAAGCCTAAATTCTATACACTTTTTAAATATACATTCTGAAAGAATTTTTGCTCTCCATTTATTTTCTATTACCTGGTTTATTTTCAATTATTTTGTGGCTAAGTAGTTATCATTGAAATAACTGGGGGAGTTTAACATTTCTATAATTTGGCCATCCTTCTAGAAGCTGGAAAGGTATAAAAGTACAAAGTTTCTCTTTTAGGAAACTAGAAGAATGTGGCATCTTTGCCAGGTTAGGATAAATAGAGGATCTTTTTGCTTTTCATAGCACATAAATAAAAAATTTAGTTCACTGGAAATTTGAAGTGAAATCTCTTGTTAGCTAGAGCACATGTACTATTTGGCAAGCTTACCCTTGGTAATTCATGATACCAGCTGAAGACATCAATACCGATAAGGGAGAAGATTCTTGCCAGGGGCGGGAGGATTTGCTTGGTGATGTAGTAAGTGGCATTCAGTCTTAGTGTCGGGTCCTGGAGGACTTCCACTGGGCGCCTTACCAGCTGGATAAGTGGTACTCCAGGGGTCCCATAAATAATGACATATGGTACTCGCTCCCCAACTCGTGGCTCAGAGCGTCGGTCATAAGTAAGCATTTTTCTATTGAAATCCAAATAAAATATACATTCAAAGACTGTCATAGAAGGCATCTTTTCAGCAAATTAAATCAGAATTTAACATTAATAAAACCATGAAAAATACATAGGGAGTACTTCCAAATTAGAGTTACTACTTCTTTGAGAACTATATACATTTCACTTACTTGGCACTAAGTGGATATGCTATGTAGTATATGAGTTTAAAAATTACTCTGTAAATCATTAATACCTGGAAAATAATATGAGTTGGCAGATATCCACTAGCTTGAGATTTTTTTTTTAATCCCTAAAAGTAAGTGCTATTGTAAATCTAACAATGAAGGCCAAGAGAAAATTTAGCTGGTTAAACTACCTGATTCTAGAATGTATACTAGGTAAATGCTTTGGTAGATCGATACTAAGGACTACCTAGTGATTATGATGTGGGAAAAACAAACAAATCAAGCTCTGTATCAGATTACAATTTCATTCCATTAAGTTTCTCAAGGAAAGCCCAGAGGAGGATTTCCTCTTCATACTTACCAAGTACGGGGTAATCTTTACTAACCTTCAGTAATGCTTCGTGTGGGCAGGTAGAGAAACAATGGTGTCTGTGCCTGTAGACCAGGTGTCTTTTCATTTATTCTAAGTCTGTACAGAATCCCAGGACTATCTTGGCTAGGTACTGAGGGTATCATTACCTTGTAAGTTCAAGGGCTGGCACACAAGCTCCAGGTTTATAACAAAAACTTCCTCTGTATTCCTTAGCAAAGATAAAATCTTGTATGCTGGCCTTTCCTTCCAGAAGCTTCATACATTGTCGCTGAACATATTGTTTAATTAGACTTATATCTCTTGTTTCAAACAGCAGCTTTAGAGAACGCTCAAGTATCTGAAAACAAAAAAGTTCTGCATGTAAAGATAAAATATCCCCTGGTATGTCTCATCATTATATACTTACTGAAATTATCTGTTATGTACAATTAGATAATAAAAATATTAGCAATCAGAAAACATTTGGGACTTGATATAGCTTTCTATTCCTAAAAATATAGAGTATTATGTCCCTTGAGGAAAATAATATTAGACTGATATACAGATGAAACATCTGCTATGTGGTGAGCAACATAAAACACTGATGTTTTTCTTAGTTAAAGCACTTTAGGCACAATAAACCAGACATGATTTCATGTATTGTTTTTTATTTACCATTATAAAAAGAAGCTGATTCAGTTAAAGAAAGAACACAGAAAAATTTAAAGATCACCAGACCAAGCAGTAAAATCAAAATCAGCCTTGTACTTTTTATCGTGTTGACAAATAACTGTGACAGAATTTGTGCTGGAAACATGCAATGGATTCATACAGTGGACTGAATTTAAATTAGTTCTAGGTGAAAGTTCTGTATCTTATTCTGAATACTGGAAGCTATGCATGTTTATTCAATAAGCTCACTAGTTTAGTTTAGGTACAATTCTGCCTGTAGAAATGGGATGATATCATAGATGATATATTTTCCAGAAACAAGTACTGAAAAATATTGCAAATTTATACCTATATAGTAGAACCTCTATAAGTTGACCACCTAAGGGATTCTAACAAACTGCACAATATACAGAGGTTGTCTACTGTACTGGTATGTACATATGGTGCACATCTGGTCCGTGAAAATTAGGTCAACCTAAGGAGGTGGCTAATGTAAGGAGTTGGTCAACTGTGGAGGTTCTAGTGTACTTGACATTATATACTGACATAATATATTGACAACTGTCAATCCCTTATGCTTTTTTCTTTTTCTTTTTTTTTTTTGAGACAGAGTCTCAAGCTGTTACCCTGGGTAGAGTGCCATGGCGTTATAGCTCACAACAACCTCTAACTCTTGGGCTCAAGCAATCCTCTTGCCTCAGTTTTTCTATTTGTAGTAGAGACAGGGTCTTGCTCTTGTTCAGGCAGGTCTCCGACTCCTGAGCTCCAACACCTTGGCCTCCCACAGTGCTAGGATTATAGGCATGAGCCACCGTGCCTGGCCCCATTATGCTTTTAATGCTCTCATGAAACTCAGTGTACAGAATGCTATTCCCATTTATACCATTTATTTTTGGTTTGTTATAGGAGGAGTATGGGTCTGAGTAAAGAAAAAAACAAATATAGGTACTACGGTTAAAATTATTATGGTTGAGAAATGAGTAATTTATAGCACCACTGTTTGGAAATCTTCCTATTTGATAACCCAAATAAAAGAAAGTTCAGTTAACCTAGGATGGATTATGAAATTTCCCTGTTGTTTTTTTCTTTCTTTCTTTTTTTTTTTTTTAAGAGACAGAGTCTCATTCTGTTGCCCTTGGTAGAGTGCTGTGGCATCACAGCTCACAGCAACCTCTAGCTCTTGGGCTTAGGCAATTTTCTTCCCTCAGCCTTCCTAGTAGCTGGAACTAAGGGCCCACCACAACCCCTGGCTATTTTTTCATTGCAGTTTGGTCAGGGCCAGGTCTGAACCCGCCACCCTTGGTATATGGGGCTGGCGCCCTACTCACCGAGCCACAGGTGCCACGCCCCCCTGTTGTTTCTTTTATTTATCCTGTTCCCTAGTAATGGGGATTCTTATGACAATATATCATATTATCATCTTATAGGCAGGAAGACTGTTATAAAGTTCATGTGTTGCTTTTTAACAAAAAAAAAAAAAAAAAAAAAAAAAAAAATTTTTTTTTTTTTAAGAGACAGAGTTTCATTTTGTCGCCCTCAGTAGAGTTCCGTGGCATCACAGCTCACAGAAACCTCAAGCTTTTGGGCTAAGGTGATTCTCTTGTCTCAGCATCCCAAGTAGCTAGAACTACAGGCACCCACCACAGTGCCTGGCTATTTTTTTTTGTTGTTATTGCAGTTTGGCAGGGGCTGGGTTTGAACCGGCCACCCTTGGTATATGGGGCTAGTGCCCTACTCACTGAGCCACAGGCGCTTCCCAACAATTTTGATAAAACCAAGTATGGAAAGAAGTCACCAACTAAGAACTAAAATCAAATAACTTGTTTTCATTAGAAATAAATTTCTCAGACGTTCATATAGTTTCTCCCATAGTTACATGTTCCCTGGATTCTTTGGCTTTTTATTTCTTGGAGATGAAGACAAGATAAATAAAACTTACCTTAGAAACAGCAGGGCAGGAATCTCTTCTAACTGTTTCTATTCCTTTTGCATCAAATATTGGGTCCTTTTGATCCAGTGTTTCATACATGTAACCCACATACCTCTTTTTTGTTTGTAAAACACAGGGCAAATATACCTGTGGTGAAATTAACAACATTCCTCTTAATAACCATTTTCCCCCTACTATGAATATTTTATTTTAATGTCTTTCTGCGCTCTTTAGTCAGATGCTAATTATAAAAAAAAATTAATCATGACTTAAGGTTATAATATACCACCTAAAGATGAAAGTACACAAAATGAATTGTCTTTCCCTCTTCCCTCACTCCTTTTTCTTGCACTACCAATTTTGTTCTTGCCTCAACTGATACTGCTCTCTCAAAAGCCATCAATCATATTTTCTTAACAACTGAAAGTAACACCTACATGTGGTGCAAACATTTATGAGAATATATCATTATAAGTCCCTTAGTTTCGACTTCCTTTTCCCCATAGAGACATTGTTATTGGTTTCCTGTGTGTCCTTCCAGAGATATTGTATCCAAGTACATGTATTTAAATTCCCCTCTTCTTCCCACAATAGTAGGTTATCACATATTCCATTCTGCACTTTGCTTAATTTAATAATTTATTTGGAGAGCATTCCATCCCAGTAGAGAAAGCTCATTTTGTCTTATAGCTACATAGTAGTCCATTGTATGGGGGGAATATCGTATATACATATATATATTTTTTGAGACACAGTCTCATTATGTTGCCCTTGTTAGAGTGCTGTAGCGTCACAGCTCACAGCAACCTTAAAACTCTTAGGCTTAAGCGATTCTCTTGCCTTAGCCTCCCAAGTAGCTGGGACTACGGGCACCTACCACAATGCCTGGCTATTTTTTTTATTGCAGTTGTCAATTGTTTAGCTGGCCTGGGCCAGGCTTGAACACGCCACCTTTGCTGTATGTGGCCAACACAGTAACCACTGTCCTATGGGCCCCAAGCTGGAATATTATAATTTATGTAAGCCATTACCTACTATGGGTCACTTAGGATGTTTTCAGTCTTTTGGAATTTTAAGTAGCCTCTGTCAAACAGCCTTGCATGAATTACTGTATACACTTGAGTATAAGCCGAGTTTTTTGGCACAGAATTTGTGCTGAGTTCGGGTTTTTTGGCACAAATTTTGTGCCGAAAAAACTCGGCTTATACACGAGTATATGTGGTAATCTGCAGAATAAATTCCTTAAATGGAATTCCTGTACCAATGGTGTGTATCTTTTTCTTTGTATTGAACGTTACCAATTTGTTTCTTTCCCCTGCCACCCAAGCCTTTTTTTTAAATACTTATTTTTTAAATTATATATATTTATCATGTACACATGCTGTTTCAAAATATGTATACATTGTGAAAGGCCCAAGTTTTATCAATAATCACATTAAATGTAAATGGTCTAAACATTCCAATTAGAAGGTAGAAAGAATCAAACTGAATAAAGATGGTGGCCGAGTAACAGCTTCTCTGCAACTGGGTATGGTGAGTCTGGGGAGATAAGACTCCAGGCATCTCTGGCTGGTGGGATCTGCCTATAATCATCCCTTTGAGGATATGGGGAGTTAGCAAGGGACTTCTGGATCCCAAGAGGAAGACAAAAACAGTGGAAAACTGGCAGGCAGTTGCATGTGTTCGATTGACCTAATCCCGCCAGCAACTGTAAGTATAAGCAACAGTGAGACTGCAAACCAAAAAGGCCTTACCTGTGAACTGTTTTGGTGTTTTTGGACTTGGCACTCAGTTGAACTGCCTTGGGGACAGTTTAAGCAGGAGTGTGGAGAACTTTGGGCATTGTCTGGTGCCACAGACTGAGCCACTGAGCTGGGTGCAGGAAGCCATTGCGAGAGAACTGCCCCGGCAAGCTCCGCCCTCGGGGTCCCAGAGCAAGGATTGGGCAGGACCTAGTAACCTAGTGACTGAGAAGCCTAAAGGTGGGGACTGAGCTGCCTTACAGCCTTAATCTTTAGGGGCAGAGTGAGATGGTTTTGGCACACTGGAGCCTCGGGCTGTTGCCCTGGGTAGAGTGCCATGACGTCACAGCTCATAGCAACCTCAAACTCCTGGGCTTGGCGCCGCCTAGACCTCCATAAGAGCTGTGCCACGACCCCCGACCCACACCTACCTGGCCTCTGCATGCCCTGATCAGAAACTGTGGGAGCCGCACAACCCTGCGTCCTCCCTCCTGTGTCTTCCCAGCCTCCACACTAGCTGGCCAGGGACTCAGGTAGCTGCGTGCCCTCTGGAGCCCTTCCTGCCTCTGTGCAGAGCCCTACTCCCGGCCAGAGATGGCTAGAGCCTTGGACTCTCTGTGCCAAAGTCACCGGGTGCCAGGCACTCCCACAACCATGCGCACCACCTCCCGCCCTGTTGATGGATCCGGATGGGTCACACGCCGGAGCTGCTTCCACAACCAGAAGTCCCTAGCTGGAGCAACCCGGAGGAACAACACAGGGTCACTTCCTACAAAGATCCAGCAACAATAGAGTGGCCCTGCTGGGGTCTATTCTTGGAGAGACACCTCCCCAACCTCTGAGGATGGCCAGAGGCAAAGGTGAAAAACAATCATGAGGCGAAATCAACAGAAAAACTCTCGCAATATGAATAATCAGAGTAGATCAACCCTCCCAAGGATCAATGGGGCAGACACAGCACAGATCCCATGCACACACAAACAAATAGCTGAGATGTCAGAAATAGAATTCAGAATCTGGATAGCAAATAAGATCGAATTAGAACTCCAAGCAGTAACCCAAAATATAACTCAAGAATTCAACAAATTCAAAGACCAAATGACCAAAGACTTTGACACATTGAGAGAAGAAGTTGCATCCCTCAAAGATCTGAGAAACACAGTAGAATCCCTCAGTAACAGAATGGAGCAAGCAGAAGAAAGGATTTCTGACAATTGAAGACACAGTTTTCAAACACTCCCAAACTCTCAAAGAGGAAGGGACATGGAGGGCAAAAACAGACCACTCTCTCAGAGAGCTCTGGGATAATTCGAAGAAAACCAATATTCGTCTTATAGGGATCCCTGAAAGTGATGAAGTGGCATCAAAAGGCACAGAGTCTCTTCTCCATGAGATTATGAAGGAGAACTTTTGAGACATGCCAAGGGATTCTGAAATTCAGATAGCAGACAGTTTCAGAACTCCAGCACGACTCAACCCGAATAAGAAATCCCCCAGACACATCATAATCAATTTCACTAAAGTTAATATGAAAGAAAAAATTCTGAAAGCTGCCAGATGAGAGAAAACAATTACCTACAAGGGGAAGAATATTAGAATAACTGCAGATCTCTCTGCTGAAACCTTTCAAGCTAGAAGAGGATGGTCATTGACTTTTAATCTCCTAAAACAAAATAACTTTCAACCCAGGATCCTATACCCAGCTAAACTGAGTT
>CAUYPK010103099.1:0-29332 GCA_963574355.1 Loris lydekkerianus
TTTTTTTTTTTTTTTTTGTAGAGACAGAGTCTCACTTTACCACCCTTGGTGGAGTGCCGTGAAGTCACAGGACCCACAGCAACCTCCAGCTCTTGGGCTTCTGCGATTCTTCTGCCTCAGCCTCCTGAGCAGCTGGGACTACAGGCACACGCCACAACGCCCGGCTATTTTTTTTTGGTTGCAATTCGGCCGGGGTTGGGTTTGAACCCGCCACCCTCGGTATATGGGGCGGGCGCCCTACTCCCTGAGCCATAGGCACCACCCGGAAGAGTCAGAATATTAAGTGTGAAGCATTCTGACAGCTCCCCAGTTATTCCGTGACAGCCTGGTGGCACGGAGCTAGCTGGGTGCTAGGCCTTTGGCCAATGCACTCAAACCACCACAAATGGAAGAGACTCAAGTCTGTGGTTTTCCTGGTGCAAGAATGGGCAGGGTTGGGGATGCAGCTGAACAGCCTGCGGGTAGGAGAGGATATTTCCTGGGTAGAGTGAGTCTGAGCCTGGGGAAGGAATGGCAGCCCCCTGCCTGTGCCTCTGAGACTCACTCTGTCCCTGCCCTGGGGGGCAAGACCAGGAGTAGCTAAGGGCCTTTCTACTCTAGCCCTACCCTTGCAGACATGGTTAAAGAAAACTGGGCTGGGAAGCCCAGAGCAAGCCCCTCTTGGGTCTGGAGCACAGAAGATTCCAAACTCTTCCAGTAGGAAGAATACCCCAGAGAGACCATCAACAAAACGTCAGGAACCATTACAGCAGCTGAGCTTTCGGTGCACATGATTTGACAGAGTAGATAATGAAAATTAAAAGTATGGTATGTAGTTACACTTACAAATGAATTTATACTTCTTCACCTAAACAGCATTCAACTCCTTTGGTTAGAATAAAAGGCAATGAGTAGATGTGTGTGATGTTATTATTCAGAGTAGAGGCAATTCTTGGAGCAAATATGATTCAGAGGTCAATTGCCTTTCATCTTGGTTCCCCACCACAAGCATAGCCTCCCCTAGCACTACGGGGGTGTGCCCCTTATGCTGCCCAAACCCTGGGTCCATCACCCACAAGCTGGAGGGGCCTTAGATTGGAGGATCGTAGTAACATCTTCTTCTGAGCTTCCATGTGCCCTTCCATGCTGTGATTTCCTCATTTCCACATGTTCATAGGGGTGCTGAGATAGAAGGAGATACTGCCCATGAGACATGTGGCTGGGGAGACACCAGCCTGTGGCCTCAGAAGCTGTTCCCCTCCTATAGTTTCAGATAGTAGCAAATCATATGTCTTCTTTCCTACCATTATTGAATCTTCAGACTTGGAAGGGGAGGAGGAGGAGCAAAAATTATTTTACAGAGGAGGGTTGATGGCTAGGATGCATCTGCCTTGACTTTCCCAGGAGTATCTTATCAGGGAGAAAGTTAGCCTGTCACCTTCCTGAAATTAGAGATTGTTTGGTTTTCCCTTCCACACTATGAAGTGCTGCGTCAGCTTCCCAGGCTTGGTAGATTAAACAGGTAAATTACGCAGAGCCACAGGAAGTTGATGGAGCCAGAGGAAGAAACAAAAGAATTTTCGAGGAGACCCAGAGGCAAACCTTCCTGGTTGATTTCTCCATTTATTCTTTCACCAAACCTTCCAGTAAATCTTTTCTATGGCCTTTTCTGTGCTGGCTGTGTGCTGGGTGTGGAGGTTGCAAAGTATCTGAAGATCTGTTGCTATTTTCAGAGTTCTTTATCTGGCTGGGGACCCAGACATGCCCACAGATTATTAGTATACAGTGTGATAAGTGCTCTGACCAAGTGAGGTGAAGGAAATGTGGGGACAGAAGGGAGGAGCACCTCATGAAGCTGCAGGTCAGAAGACGTTCCTGGTGGAGGTGACAGTGGAGGTCACCATGAAAGATGAGTATGATCCAAGATGTGGGTATGGGAAGAACATGAGTAGGGAGCTGGCAGGAGGAACTAAGGCTTTGTTCGTAGATGGGGCCCTCTTTTGAGGTATGGCCTTGTCACACATGTGAATTTTACCCAAGTGAAGAGCCCAAGATCAAAGCAGAAAGAAACCACACCCCTTGTCATGATTACTTGAAGTTTACTTCCTCAGAAGCACAGGTGGGAGGAGGCTGGTGAGAGCAGACTGATTTTAAAACATCAACATTTTATGTTCCCAAGGCTTCCCCTCTCCCCTTTCCTGTTCAGGGGTCCTTTATGATTATCCTTCACAGAGTCACCAGCTGGAATATTTTCCGAGATCACCTTTGTCACATTATCCTTCTGCTCAAGAAACCCTGTGCTCTTTTTATTTCTAGCCAAGATGAAGTAATAGGAAATCACCTAAAAGAACAGAGATAGTATTTGAGACAACGGTTTTAAGGACAATGAATATCAATCAGTCCAGGTTAATGATCTCTGAGACATGGGAAACAAATGAAGTAAGCCATACAACTGCCCCAGCTTGCAAGTTCCCAGGCCATGAGGCAGAGAGGAGACCTAGAGAGATCCTGGAACTCTCTGAGTTGAGATGGAGCTGAGGGTCCAGGGAGATTAAGGCAATGAGAGTTGGCAGGACAGCGTGCCAGAGAGATGAAAGCCGCATAGAAAGAGAACCCCAAAGATCTTCAGAGAGTCCTCCTGGAGTACGCAGCAGAGTACTAAATGATTGTGAGGCGACTACCCAAGGTTGGAGAAGAGTCAGAGGTGACAGTGCCCAGTGTGCACACAAGGTCAAGGATCATGCCTGCTCCCACCAGGCAGATGTGGAGACTTCACAGTTCACAAAACATTGGTACAGCACTCAGGAAGGACTTGCCTTAGTGTGGGGAACAATTAACTTTAGATTAGACATGTCTTCATCTAAAACTCATAAAAACAAGACCTTAAAGATTCAAACTATTTAAAACACTAAACTATGTATCAGAACAAATCTCAAGATTATTTATAAGAATACTAAAAATCTAGCACCCAAAAGGGCAAAGTTAGCATTGTCTAGCATTCAATCAAAAATGACTAGGCATCCAAAGAAACAGGAAAATAGAACGCATAGTGAGGAGAAGTATTAACTGAAATCTACTTAGATCTGCCACAGATGATAGAATTAGCAGACAAGGACATTAAAAAGTTATTGTAATTGTCTTCAATATGTTCAAAGAGATAAATAGAGGTATGGAAGATATAAAAAAATCTAAACCAAGCTTCTAGAAATGAAACTGCAATGTCTGAGATGAACAACACAGTGGATGGAATCAGCAACAGATTAGACATTACAGGAAAAGAGGATTAGTAAACTGGAAGGCATAACAATGAAACTATACAAAGTGAAACAAAGAGAGAAAAAAGAAATAAAATTAAAAAGAGCATCAGTGATATACAAGCCAACTTCCAGTAGTCTAATACACATATAAGTGTATAACTCAATTTAGTTATACCTCAAGTTTCAAAAATAGAGGGAAGAGAATAAAAAAATATTTTAACAAATAATGGCCAGAGATTTCTCAAGTTTGATTAAAACTATAAACTCATCAAATCAAGAATCTCAGTGACTCTCAAGCACAAAAGATATGAACAGGACCACACCAAGGTGCATGATCATCAAATTGATCAAAACCACCAATAAAAAGAAAATCTTAGAATCGTGCTATATATTAACAAGGATAAGTTTTGCCTCAGATTTATTTTTTCAAATGACAACAAAAAGACATTTTAAATATATGCTTAAAATATAGAAAGGAAAAATTTAAAAAGAAAAAAGACAACTTAGAATTCTATATCCAGTAAAAAAATCTTCAAAAAATGAAGGTGACACAAGGATTTTTCATATATACAAAAGCCAAAAGAACTCATTACCAGCAGACTTGCACAAGGAAAATTAGAACCTTTCAGGTAGAAAGAAAGTAAGATAATGAAGAGTATCAGGAATAATAACTGCATGGATTAATATATAAGACATTTTTCTTATTATTTAATATTTTGAAGAGATAATTGTCAAAATAGCAATAAAAACTGTTAATAAATAAACATAAATAATGTATTTGGGGGTTAACATACATATGAGTTAAATATAATATAATATCATAAAGTCTGGGAGGAAAGAAATGAAGTACACTATTGTAAAGTACTTTTTTTCTTTTCTTTTCTCTTCTTTTTTTTTTAGAGATGGGATCTTGCTATTTTGCTCAGACTGGCCTCAAACTCCTGGGCTCAAGGGATTCTCTTGCCTCAGTCTCTTGAGTACCTGAGATTATAGACACACACTTTCATAACTGGCAAGGTTCTTATGCTGTATATGATGTAGTAGAATATCACTTTAAGCTGGATTTTTTGAAGTTAAAGTACATACTATATACCTTGGAGCAACTATTAAAATGACAAAACAAAGAGTTATCACCAAAAAGCCAACAGAGAAGATAAAACTAAATAATAAAAGTACATAATTAATGTAAAAGAATCAGGAAAAAAGGAACAAGAACATATGGGACAAACAAAAATAAATAATAAAATATTCTATGTAAACTAAAACATATCAATAATAACATTAAACATAAATGGTTTAAACTTTCCAGTTAAAAAACAGACTATCAAGGCCACGCATGGTGGCTCACACCTATAATCCTAGCACTCTGGGAGGCAAAGACAGGTGGATTGCCTGAGCTCACAGGTTCAAGATCACCCTGAGCCAGAGTGACACCTCATTTCTAAAAATAGTTGGGCATTGTTGCAGGTGCCTGTAGTCCCAGCTACTTGGGAGGCTGAGGCAATAGAATTGCTTGAGCCCAAGGGTTTGAGGTGAGCTGTGATGCCATGTCACGCTACTGGGGGCAACAAAATGAGACTCTGTCTCAAAAAAAAACAATAGACTATCAGGTCATATTAAAAAAGAATAATTAAATGTATGCTGCAGATAAAAAACACTTTAAACTTAAAAACACAAATAGGTTAGGCTGGGTGCAGTGGCTCACGCCTATAATCTTAACACTCTGGGAAGCCGAGGCAGGAAGATTGCTTGAGCTCACAAGCTCAAAACCACCCTGAGCAAGAGTGAGACCCTGCCTCTAAAAAAAAATAGCCAGGCATTGTGGCAGGCATCTATGATCCCAGGTACTTGGGAGGCTGAAGCAAGAGGATCACTTGAGCCCAAGAGTGTGAGCTGTGATGCCATGGCACACTACTGAGGCAACAAGTGAAACTCTGTAAAACACACACACACACACACACACACACACACACACACACAAAATAAGTTAAAGTAAAAGGGTGGAATAAGATATACCACACTAACACTAGATTTTTTAAAAAACCTGTAGGGCCCACATTAATATCAGGCAAGGTAGATTTTAGAGCAAAGAATATTACCATAGATGCAGAGAGGCATTTTGTACTGATGAAGGAGTCAATTCACCAAGAAGACATGACAGTTCTGATGTTGGTGCTTCTCATAATAGAGTTTCAAAACATGAAAAGGAAACACAGACAGACTTCAAAGAGCAACAAATACAAAATTACAGTCAGAAATTTCAATGCCCTATTCCCAATAATCTGTAGCAAAAGTAGACAGAGAATCAACAGGGTTCTATAAAAAATAAAACCAACTGAGCTGACATAAGTTATAAAGGATTTCACATCATAATAATAAATGACAGAATATATACTCTTTTCATGAACACATAGAACACTTACCAAGATAGATCATGTTTTGGGTCATAGGCTTCAATAAATTAAAAGGGTTCAAGTCATGTGAGATAGGTGGTATGATGACCTCCCAAAGATGTCTATGTCCTGATTCCTGGAGCCTTTGAATATATTAGGTTACATGGAAAAGGGGAGTTAAGGTTGCCATTCAACTGACCTTGAGATGGGGAGATTATTCTGGTCCAGCGTAATTATAAGGGTACTTATGAAAGGAAGGGGAGGGAGAGAGAAAATCAGAGACATGGAAGCATGAGAAGACTCAGCCTACACTCCTGGTTTGGGAAGGTGGGAGAGAGGCCTCCTGAAACCGGAAAGGGCAAGGAAACAGATTCTCCTTCAGCCTCCAGAAAGGAATATAATTTTAGCCCCGTGACATCCATGTGAAACTTCTGGACTACATAACTGTAAGATAAAAATTTGTATTTGCCTGTGGCTCAGTGAGTAGGGTGCCAGCCCCATATACAAGGGTGGCGGGTTCAAACCCGGCCCCGACCAAACTGCAACAAAAAATACCCAGGCACTGTGGCGAGTGCCTATAGTCCCAGCTACTTGGGAGGCTGAGGCAAGAGAATCGCCTAAGCCCAAGAGCTGGAGGTTGCTGTGAGCTGTGATGCAACGGTACTCTACCCAGGGTGACAAAGTGAGACTCTGTCTCTAAAAAAAGAAAAAAAAAATTGTATTGTTTGAAGCCCCTAAATTTGTGGTAATTTGTTACAGCAGCCCTTGAAAAGGAATACATTATACAAATATGTTAAAATTAAATTAAAAACCACTGACAGAAATATCACAAATGTTTAGAAATCAAAAAGCACAACTCATGGCTCAAAGAAGAAATCCAGAGAATGAAATTAACTGAATGAAAGTGAAAACAGGTCAAAATGTGTGAGATCCACTATTGTAGCTTCAAGAGGAACATTTATAGCACTAAACACTTACGTTAGAAAAGAAGAAAGGCACTAACTCAGTGACTTCAGCTCTTGTCTTAAAAAACTAGAAAAAAGGAGATCAAATTAAAAAATAAAAGTTATAACAAAGACCAAAATAAAAAGCAATGAAATTGAACACAGAATAAAGAAAATCAATAAAACCAAAAGGTGGTTCTTGGAGAAAAATCAATAAAATCACTAAATCACTAGCCAGATTGTTCAGGAATGAAAGAAGATACATATTACCAGTATCAGGGATGACAGAGGTGTGGTGCTATCACTATGTCTCCCTCACAGTACAGCTCACAGCAACCTCAAACTCTTGGGCTTAAACCACAGCACCTGGCTACTTTTTGTTACAGTTGTCTAGCTGGCCTGGGCTGGGTTTGAACCCGCCACCTTCGGGCTGGTTCCGTAACCACTGTGCTACAGGCGCCAAGCCAGTAAAAGGGAATATTATCAGCAACTTTATGCCAAAATATTAAAAAATCTAGGTGAACTGAATGAATTCCTTGAAAGACACACATGATTACAGCTCACCCAAGAAGAAACATATAACCAGAATAGCCTTATATCTTCAAAATAATTTTGAGTTTTTGGTTAAAAATCTTCCATAAAGAAATTCCATCAAATCCAGATGGCTTCACTGGTTGCCATATTTAAGGAAGAAATAATGCCAATTCATAAACTATTGCTTTTTGGGTTTTGTTTTGTTTGTTTGTTGAGATAGAGTCTCACTATGTTGCCCTCAGTAGAGCACTGTGGCATCACAGCTCTCAGCAACCTCAAACTCTTGGACTCAAGCAATTCTCTTGCCTCAGCCTCCCAAGTAGCTGGGACTACAGGAGCCTGCCACAATGCCTGGCTATTTTTTGTTGTTGTTATTGTTGTTGCAGTTGTCATTGTTGTTTAGCTGGCCTGGGCTGGGTTTGAACCCATCAGCCTGGGTGTATATGGCTGGCGCCATAACCACTGTGCTACGGGCGCCGATCTTATAAACTGTTTTTAAAAATTGATGAGGATGGAATACTTCCCAACTTATTCTATGGGCCAGAATTACCCTGATTAAAACAATCATAACATTACAGTGAAAGAAAGTTATAGACCAAGTTCTTTCATAAATACACATGCAAAAATTTTAAACAAAAATTTAGCAAAGTGAATCCAACAATATATAAAACAGATAATACAAGTAGGGTTTATCTCAGAAATGCAAGGTTGATTTAACACTCAAAATCGATTAGTGTAATTTGAGACTCTGTCACAAAAAAAATTAAAACTAAACTTTGATCCAAGCCTTATACTACATAAAAAATTAACTCAAGTCTCATATTCCTAAACCATATTTAAAAACATGATCATATAACAGGTGCAGTAAAATTAGTTGAGAAAATCCATCACCTTCTTTGGTTACGAAAAAAGATCAGCACATTAAATTTCTACCTAGGAATAGAAAAAAACCCAACTTCTTCAACCTGATAAAAGACATCTATAAAAATCCTCTAGCTAGCACTACACTTCATCGTGAAAGGCAGAATGCTTCTACCATAAAATCAGGAATGACTCCTTGGAAGGCTGAGGCAGGAGGATTGCTTGAGCTCAGGTGTCTGAGGTTACAGTGAGCTATATAATCATGGCACTGCAATCCAGCCTGGGTGACAGAGCGAGACCTTTTTTCTAATAAAAATTGTAATTGGCCGGGTGTGGTGGCTCACACCTATAATCCTAGCCCACTGAGAGGCTGAGGTGTGTGGATTGCTTGAGTTCAAGAGTTTGAGATGAACCTGAGCAAAATGAGATCCCATCTCTACTGAAAGTAGAAAAACTAGTCAGGCATTGTGGTGGGTGCCTGCAGTCCCAGCTACTCATAAGGTTGAGGCAAGAGGATTGTTTGAGCCCAAGATTTTGAGGTTGCTGTGAGCTATGACCCCAGGGCACTCTATCCAAGGCAACAGAGTGAGACTGTGTCTCAAAAAAATAAATAAATAAATAAAAGTAAAGTTTGATCCATACTTTATACTATATAAAAAATTAACTCAAGTCTCATATTCCTAAACCATATTTGAAAGAAGATCAGATGGAATTATAGGCCTAAATGTACAATTGTTAAAATTATAAAACTTCTAGAAGAAACCAAAGAAAAAAATTTTGTGACCCTAGGTTAAACAAAGATTTCTTTGATATAACACAAAAAGTTTAACCCATTTAAAAAAACAAATTAATATATTGGACTTGACCATTATTAAAAAGTTCTGCTCTTTGTAAGAGACTGTTTAGAGAATGAAAAAACAAGCCACAGACTAGGAGAAAATCTTTGCAAAAAACATGTGTCTGTAAACAACTTGCACCCAGAATATATAAAGAACTATTGAAACTCAATAATAAGAAAAGAAACAACCCAATTTTAAAAGATGGGTGAATGATTTGAAAGGTTTACCAAAAAAAAGAAAAATACGTGGATCGCAGATTGCCACATGAAAAGATGCCTATTCGCTGTTAGGGAAAAGCAGATTAAGTTTTAGGATGACTAAACTTTAGAAAGACTCACCATAGCAAGTGTGGGTGAGGATGTGTAGGAACCGAAATTCTTTTTTTTTTGCAATTTTTGGCCGAGGTTGGGTTTGAACCCGCCACCTCCAGCTTATGGGTCAGTGCCCCACTTCTTTGAGCCATAGGCACCACCCTTTTTTTTTTTTTTTTTTGAGACAGAGTTTCAAGCTGTTGCCCTGGCGTCACAGCTGAATCCCATGGTGTCACAGCTCATAGCAACCTCAACCTCCTGGGCTTAAGTGATCTCTTGCCTCAGCCTCCCAAGTAGCTGGGACTACAGGTGCCACAGCGCCCGGCTATTTTTTGGTTGTAGTTGTCATTGTTGTTTGGCGGGCCGGGGCTGGATTCGAACCCATTAGCTCCAGTGTATGTGGCTGGCACCTTAGTCATTTGAGCTACGGGCGCTGAGCCGAGAAATTCTTTTTTTTTTTTTTAATTTATTTATTTTTATTTTTTATTTTGATTTTCTTGGAGACAAGGTCTCACTATGTTGCCCAGGCTGGAGTGCAGTGGCCATTCCTAAGCAAGATCCCACTACTGATCAGCACCAGAGGTTTGACCTGCTCTGTTTCCCACCTGGGCCGGTTCACCCCTCCTTAGGCAAGCTGGTGGCCCCCTACTCCCAAGAGGTCACTTATATATATTGATGCCAAACTTAGTGCAGACACCCAATCGGCATAGCACACTACAGCCCTGAACTCCTGGACTCAAGCGATCCTCCTGTCTCAGCCTCCCATGTAGCTGGGACTACAGGCACATCCCAGTGGAACTGAAATTCTTATACCTTTCTAGTGGAAATGTCACATCACATACCCATTTGGAAAACAGTTTGGTGGTTGCTTAAAATGTTAAACATACATCTATTCTGTGAACCAGCCATTTCACTCCTAGGTATATACCCAAAGTGGGGGTGGGGTGGAGGGGAGGGGAGAATATTTCCATACAAAGATTTGAACACAAATATTCATACTATTTGTAGTAGTCAAAAACTGGAAACAAATGTCCAACAAAAGGCGAATAAAGAAAAAAATTGTAATGTATCTGTATAATGAAATACTACTAAGTAATGAGAAAGATTGAACCATCGATAGTAGGCTATAACACAGATAAATTTCAAATTAACTATGCTGATGAAAGAAGCCAGTAAAAATGGATAACTAGCACATACTGTATGATTATATCCGTGAGAATCTTTAGAAAATACTAACTAATTGATAATGACAGGTGGTAGAAAGGAGGGCTTCCCAGGGGCAGAGGCACACATCCCTGATCCTATGCATGTCAAAACATAATTATAATCATGTTTTTCATTAATTATAGTGTCATCGTAAATATGTGCAGATCATTGTATATCTGTTACACCTCTAAAAAGTTGTTCTAACAAAAACTTTCGTGGGTACCTGCTGCCCTTAATGACAGTGCTATCTCCTCACTGAGTGTCAAGTCCTGTCACCATTTGATTCCACTTTCTAGAACTCAACTTGTTTAAGAAAGCTGGAATGGCTTATTTATAGCTCAGCATTGAAAGGCAAAGGAAAAAAGTTCACCTACAGTTTGTGGCAGATATTTTGTGTGTGTGTGTGTGGGGGGGGGTCGATGACACTACTTGGAGATAACTCAGCCAGACATGTCTTTCTATGCGGTTCAAAGCTTGAGCACAGGCCAAGGTTAAGGGTGAACGGGAAAAGCTGAGAGAGGAAAGATGAGTTCATGCTCTGTTCACTAATCTGGTCAGCTGAGAAGTTGTTCCCCTAAATAGCCACGACAGATTTACATCATTTTTATTATGGTGATTGGAAAATGAGAGCCACAGAGAAATTTTTTTCTATTTTAATTATGAGGGAAAAGGAAGTAAAAAGACACGCTTCTCTTTGGAAGAATTTAGGAGAGATAGAAAGCATCTTTGAATCAAATGGGACTTCCCAAATGACATCTTATGTCAGCAAATTGTTGCAACTTAGATGCCAAAGGAGATGTAAGATGTTGTTACAGGCAAAAGCCAACCAGGGTCTGCTGTGGCAGACCCAGCACAGGAGGACTAGAGAAATGTGTAGTCGACTTTTTGTTCTTATTTTTGCATCAAAGGAAGATAAATGTAAAATCCTATAAACAGAAATTTAGATGAAAGCTGAGGTCAATAAAATGGTATTGGTGTGTGAGGGCAACATTTCTTTTAGCCTTGCTCAATAATTTTATCTTTTCTTGTTGACATGGATTCCTTAATATTTATAATATAAAAAGAAAAAGAATGAGGAAGAAGAGAAAGAAATGTGACAGAGACAAGATTTAGCTCACAAACCCTAAAATATACACTTTGCTGTTTTTTTTCCTCTTATAACAAAGTTTGCCAACCCCTGCTCCAGTGTAAGCCAGGTGGCAGATACCCAGCACATGTTGCACTCCCCCATGTTCTAGTCCATTGCAGACATTGCTAATCAATCACAGCTCTCTTTCCTAGCTAGGTCTGGGCTAGGTCACAGAGTCTGTCTCAGTAAACTTCAGGCAGCCATTGCGAATCAATCACAATTGGCATGTGGGGTGAAACCACTCACCATCCCTTGACTTGTGGATGTGTCTGGATTATTCAGTTCCTTTAGGCTAAATGACTTAAAAGCCAAGTGCTATGAAAAGTTAACTTCAGATTAACCGTGTCTTCTAAAGGGTGATGCCCAGGTACCCTACAGCCTCCCTAAGAAAAGTGAATGGAAAAAGCGACATTAATGTGTGAGCATAAAAACAAAGGAATCTTTTATTTCTATACTAATCCTCCCTTCACCCCCTTTAATCCAAGATTAGCAAAGAAATCCACTCAAAAAAATGCTTCCCCCTGGCTGGCAGAAGTACCATTAACATGTCCCTGTGTCTCAGGGGTTGGCTATGACCTGTGAGATTAGAATGTTCCTTTGGCATAGGAAATTTTAAGCATCTTAAATACGTAATGTGGAAAAAATCAGAACAATATAACCTTGTCAATAAACTTTCTGGCACAAAGTTTCATGGCAGGAAGTGAGGCAGGGCAACAGCTCAGGAAGAGCAAGTAGGGCCTCCATGAGGCTCACAGTGGTGTGTGAGATACTCAGCCCCAATTGAAATGTAACCCCCCCACACACACACACACACACCACACAACATAATGTCTGCAATATTTATGCTGGAGAACTTTTATTTAATTAATTAATTAACCAAGTAATTTATTTATTTATTAAGACAGAGTCTCACTTCGATGCCCTAGAGTGCTATGGTATCACAGCTCACAGCAACCTCAAACTCCTGGGCTCAAGAGATTCTCTTGCCTCAGCCTCCTGAGTAGCTGGGACTACAGGTGCCCACCACAACACTCGGCTATTTTTTTTTAGAGACGGGTTCTTGCTTCTGCTCAGGCTGGTCTTGAACTTGTGAACTCAAGCGATCCATCTGCCTCGGCCTCCCGGAGTACTGAGATTATAGGTGTGAGCCACCACACCCTGCTGGAGACCTTTTATTTACTCTAGAATTCTTTCTTTTTCTTTTACTTTTTAAAAAAACTATTTAATTTTTTTATTTTGGATTAATATAAGGGTAAACACTATTGGGTTACATTGTTTGCATTTGTTAGGTAGCATCCAAGTTGTAGCTGAGTTCTTCACCCAGGAAGTGTGCCATATATCCTTAAATTGTACTCTTTTATTTTTGAGACAGAGTCTTGTTCTGTCACCCAGGTTAAAGTGCAGTGGACTCAGCCTAGCTTACAGCAACCTCAGATTCCTGGGTTCAAGTGTTTCTCTTGTCTCAGCCTCTCAAGTAACTGGGACAAAAGGTGCCTGCCACCAACACACGGCTAGTTTTTCTGCTTTTAGTAGAGATATAGTCTTGCTCTTGCTCAGGCTGGTCTCGAACTCCTGAGCTCAAGTGATCCTCCTGCCTCTCAAAGTGTTAGGACTACAGGTGTGAGCCACCACACCTGGCCTACAATGGAATTCTTTAACCATGATAATAACAACTATTACATATCAAAGGAAGATTATGTGCTGGAGACTCTAAGTACTATTTCTGTTCTTTACAACTATCCTATGAGTTAGTTTCTGTCCATCTCATTTTATGGAGGAAATAACAGAGGTTTAGGCCAAAGTCATATGGGCTACTGAGTACCTTCATGGAGATTTACACCCTGAGGCCAAAGTGAGCTCTTCCCTCACACTGGGCTGTTAGGAGACTAGGAATAGGTGGGGGATGAGGGCATCTAAGCAGACGAACGACCTACTCTACACGTGCTCACCTGGGCCAGCGGTGCTCAGAAGTTGAGCTGGGGAGGTGCATCCACCCGCCAAAGGCCAACACAGCCCCTAATTTATCTAAGCATGCTGATGGGAACCTTTTCACTGCCCTATGTTCTTCAAGACTTTATGACATTGCAAGTACAAGTAGAACACAAATGTCCTAGTGCTATAATTGGGTAAATGAGGTGAAAGCTATGTTGATTAGCATGATGTAAGCACTCCAATTTGTGCAAATAATCAACACATTGATAATGGCATAAATGTATTTATGATCTATGTACAAAAGACATAATTAAAAAAAAAAAAGACTTTATGAGACCATCAGGTGTTTCTGCATTCCTCCTGGCTTCACACAGGACCAAGACTTTTCACACAGTGCCTTGGACAAATAGGAGACCACGTTAAATTCTGAAGCAAAAGCGAATGTTTATTAGGGAGTCCTCATACAGATCTAGGATTTGTTCCCCACTCCCCCAAGAAACTTGGTGATTCTGAAAGGCTGAGGTATTTGGGTGTTTTCTTAAAAACAAACTGCAAATTCTTCCTGTCCTGGCCTCACACTGTCACCTTCTCTGAGGAGTGGTGGGCAGAGGAGCCCGTGAGAAAGGGGGTGGCAAACATGTAATTATACAGAATGGCTAGGATGTGGCAAGAAAGGCGGTGCCTGGCACGTAGGCTCTGTTCCCAGCGAGGCCCTCCTTCCTAGTCCTCCTACCGGGTACAGCTAACAACTCTGTGCATTATACACAAAACCAACCTCAGAGGACCCTGAAGTGGGAAGAAGGAAGCAGACCCACTAGGGACCTGAGGAGCAGCACAGACTCGAGTCTCTTGGGATTCTTTGTTCCTATGCCTGCCTAATATAACTTAGACTGACACGGGCAGTCAGCCTGAAACTTTAGGAAGCCTGACACGGCCAGCAACCTGAAACTTTAGGAAGCACAGACCCAGAAAAGACCCCCCAACAGCTTGCTTTCTCTGGCCAGATGACTGGGAAAGAGACAGCCTAGTGAGGGAGGAAATATCCAATAGTCATCCTGCTCCAGTCAAACACACAGAAAAACCCTCCCGCCTCCACCCTCTTCAGCAAAGGCAAAGTGGGAGCTGAGACTTTAATTCAAGCTGGAAGGAGACTCCCAGTCCTCTAGAAGGTGAGTGGGGGGAAGGACTTTCACTCCTCCCTGGCAGCAAGGAGGCCGGAAAATTTATCATTTAATTTCAGATTAATGTGAAGGCATGATTAGGTTACATTGTTTGCATTTGTTAGGTAAAGTCCAAGTTGTAGTTGTGCCCCTCACCCAGAAGGTGTGCCCTGTACCCTTACATTGGGCCTGTTAGGTGAGAATCTACCCATCTCCCTCCCGCCCACTTGAGGGGTGCCTTGTCATTTTCCATCAAAGGTGTTCCTTTCTTGTTTGGGTGTATATTTATTCATCTACAGGTTTTCTATTATTATTCTTGAGTACATTGGATACTCGATTTTCTATTCTTGTAATACTTTCTAAGTAGAATGGTCTCCAGCTCCATCCAGGTTAACACAAAAGATGTAAAGTCTCCATCTTTTTATGGCTGAATAGTATTCCATGGTGTACACTGACCATAGTTCATTAATCCATTCATGTACTGATGGGCACTTGGTGATTGTGAATTGAGCTAGATATACATTCTAGCGCATATGTCCTTATGGTAAAATGATTTTTTTTTTCCTTCTGGATAGATACCTAGTAATGGGACTGTGGGATCAAATGGAAGGTCCTCTTTTAGTTCTTTGAAGATTCTCCATACTTCTTTCCAAAAAGGCTGTATTAGTTTACAATCCCACCAACAGTGTAATAGTGTTCCCTTTTCTCCATACCCTCATCAGCATCTGAGGCCAGAAGATTAAAATAAGAACCAGAGTCCCATAGCATAAGGCCTAAAATGACAAGGGTCTAGGAAAACATCACTTGTTATTCCAAGCATTCTGTCCTTTGACCTTGCCTATGCCACCAGCTGCAACGATAAAAATAAATACATGGTAATAATTACTATTATTACAAAGGTCATCATTTACTGCTGTGCCAGCCACTGTGCTAGCTATTTTTGCATAAAGCATCATATTTAACACGGACAACCATCCTATGAAATTGGTCCCATTGCCCCTCTTAGCAGACAAGGAAACCAAGGGTCAGAGAAGTCACCCAGCACTTAGGTGGCAGGTCCAGTCTGACAGACCCTGAGCCCTGTTGTCCTCTGTACTAAGAGGGCTGCCCTGATGAATTGGAGGAACCTGGGGAAGGAGCCTGTGCTGCCTTGTCATTTTCCTTTAGAGGGCTATGTGTGGCGAAGGTCACATTGCCCAGGTCATTCAGCTGGTCAGCAGTGACGGAGCAAAGCCCAGGTGTCTGACATTCTAGAGAGGAGGGGAAAAAGGGGCTCAGGACTATTCCTGTGACTCCAGATGGCCTCTTTCCACATTGTGTGGCCTCTGTCAAGGCCCTGCCCCTCCCTGAGCCACATCTTCCTCCTCTCAGAGGGCTCCTAGAACCCCTGCTGGGGCTGTGTGGAGGGGTCTGGCCCTGGGCTGGGGACACAGGAAGGAGTCCAAAGATTTTCTTTTTTCAGACTTAAATTTGATCATCCAATTGACTTCTGCTTGAGGTTGTCCTGGCTGAGAGCTGATCCTTTTAAAGGAATTTAAAGGGATTAAGCAAGATGATGCTTTAAAAAGTGCTACGTGGCCATCCTGCAGTCACGTCACAGGTCAGGTCTCCCCCAGTGTTACAAAACTGTGAGAAAGGAAGAGACTCTGCCCCCAGCTAGACACCCTGCCCTCCTGGCCTCCTAGATTTCTGAGAGGCTTCATTCATTCATTTGGCAAGTGTTTGTTGAGCAGCTACTGTGTGCCAGGCAGCCTTCTAAACATGGGGCTGCCGCAGAGCAGAAAGCAGACGGAAGGCTGTGCCCTCCTGGTGCCCACATTCTGGAAGGGACCTCAGTAAAAGAGAGACATAAATGAGATGTAATCAGGGGAAAGGTAAAGCAGAGACAGGCACAGGGAGTGTGGGGTGGGGGGCCCTGCTGTCCAGAACAAGTGCAGGCCTGGCTCCCTCGGACACCCACTGCCTCCACGCCGCCACTGCACACAGCAGAGCGGCTTCTCTCTGTCCCACAGCTGCTCCACAGTGGACAGCCCCTACATGCCTCATCTCTTCTCGGCTCTTTTCAATCTAATTCTTCAAAAGTCAGCTCAAGGAAGATTTGTTAAAAAGAAAAACAAGTCAGCTCAAGGGCCACTCCTCTAGGACCCCCTCGCTGGCCCCTCGCAATGCACTTAGGCCTACACCACCCCTCTGCCCGTGCCTCTGTGTCCCAGTGGGGCACAATAGACAATCCAACAACCTCCGTGAGGAATTGGCCCCAGCCCTTCCAGTCAGCTTGTCAGGCACCTACTTTGGTTTGTTTTTTTTTTTATTTTTTTTTTATTAAATCATAGCTGTGTACATTAATGCGATCATGGGGCACCATACACTGGTTTTATAGACCGTTTGACACACTTTCATCACGCTGGTTAACATAGCCTTCCTGGCATTTTCTTAGTTATTGTGTTAAGACATTTACATTCTACATTTACTAAGTTTCACATGTACCCTTGTAAGATGCACCGCATGGGCGCCTACTTTGTGCTCAGAGAGGGCAGTAAGTTGCCCAAGATCACACAGCTGGGCCCTGACTACCACCTGGAGTGCCTGTCATAGCCTTGTAGTCTCACCCAGGAGCTCTAACTCTGCTGCCAACCAAGGGACAAATTCTGGGCAGCTGCCCCCTGGAGAAGAGAAGGAGTCGGGGCTTGAGAACTTTCCCATAGCCCTGCGTCCACCAGAAAAGCTCCACAAGGACTGTCCCAGGGACATCCATTCCTTCCTGGTCTGTCTCCAGGATGCTTCCCAAGACCAATCATTCCAGCACTCACCACGTGTGCCCAGGCCTGAGGGCCACAGGGAACACAAGGAGACAGCAAGACGTAGTTCCAGACTCCAGGAGTGTGTGGTCTGGCAGAAGACAAGCGATCCCAAACACAGCAGCAGCATACAGGGAGGGGAGGGAGCACAGAGGGGCCCCGACCCCGATCAGTGCAGGTTACCTGGAAGGAGGAGCATCAGCTGGGGAGCTGGGGTGGGGGCAGTCCCTGAGTGGAGGTGGAGAATTCACAGCATCAGGCCGCGTGAGTTCAAAGTCCAGTTCAACCAATTATTGGGTGACTTTGGGCAAGAGACCTCATCTCTCTGTGCCTCAATTTCTCTCATCTGTAAAGTGGGCAAGATAATACTCCACCACCTATTGTGATGACTAGATGAGTTTGTACAGTTTGTACTTGTAGAATGACACTGGCCTCTGCTAAGCGCTCCCCAAACCTCAGCTCTCATCACCCACGCTTGGTATGTACACGACTGCGTGCATTTCAGCCCCATTTCTACACTTACTGCCTCTCTGCGTCTCAGGGACACCTGTCAAGGGGGACCATTCTGTTTCAAAGGTGCAAGAAAAAAAGCATAGAGGTCTTAGCCGTGTATTTGGCAAATAATAGGCATGTGATAAAGGTTTAAGAAGTAAGAGTTAAGGGTTACTGCAAGGCTGAGCTTGGGACAGCATGTGTGTGTGTGTGCGTGCATGTGTGGTGGGGGGTGTTCTGCTGTTTGGACGGGGTTCTGTGCTGTTCTGAGAGGTGGCCTGAACATTTTAAAAATGAGGGAGGGGGAGGGGGGTGGGGGGAGGGGTATCGGTGGAATCACACCTATGGGGCATCTTACAAGGGCAAGGGTGAAACTCAGCAAATGTGAAATGTAAATGTCATGCTACGGTAACTAGGAAAATGCCAGGAAGGCTATGTTGACTAGGGGGATGAAAATGTGTCAAATGGTCTGTGAAGCTAGTGTATGATGCCCCATGATCATATTAATGTATGCAGCTATGATTTAATAATAAAAAATAAATAAATAAATAAATAAATAAAAATAAAATAAAAAAATAAAGAAATGCAGAATCCGAGTCTACATTTGAACAGAGTAATTCATATGCATATTAAAGTTGGAGAAATAAGACATCACGTTGTCTCTAAAAGATGCAGGACTTGCCAAGGAAATTAACACAACTCCATAGGAAATAAACCTTCCTAAGATATCCACAAAGGAGAGTTTCCTGTGAACTTAGTGAGAGATATAAATATGTCCAAAGGAAAGCTGGGTCAGGTGTCAAGGGTCAGTAAACAAAAACTGGAGATCAGTGAAGCAATCAGTGTGTATACAAAGGACTCAAATATATCAGACACAGGGAATATCTTTTCTGTCCTCTGATACAGTGCTATTTTATCAGGCTTAAGGAAATGTTCTTTCAAAAACAAAAAGACACATTCAAATTCTCTCATTAAGGATCACTTTATAATATATATATATATATATATATATTTGGGGGGGGAGACAGTCTCAAGCTGTCACCCTGGGTAGAGTGCTGTGACATCACAACTCACAGCAACCTCAAACACTTGGGCTTAAGCGATTGATTCTCTTGCCTCAGCCACCCAAGGAGCTAGCACTACAGGCGCCTGCCACACTGCCCAGCTATTTTTTTGTTGCAGTTGTCATTCTTGTTTAGAAGGCCCAGGTTGGGTTCGAACCCACCACCCTCGGTGCATGTGGCCGGCGCCCTACCCACTAAGCCATGGGCGCCACCCTATAATAAATAATTTGACTTCTATTTGGCTTGATTTGGGGAGATGAGAAGCAGAGATGGTCTACTTAGGATATTTACTCATTCCAATTGCTAGAAAAGGTTATCTCCCACAGAAATTAATAATCTGGCAATCAATTTACATGTCTGAATCCCATGAGCTTGTTTAGGGTGAATCCCTTCATGAATGAGCCTGAGTCACAATTTCATAATATCCAGTTACTCTCTGAGGTTCAAGCCCTGGAACAGGACGATTCAAATGAGGCTGAGGTCTCCACTAGTAAAATCCAAAGACTAAACCAGCATTCAGGAATGGTAAATATATAGGACATGTGTTGCAGCACCCCAATTCCCTAATTATACCTTAAGAACAAATGTCCAAATCAATTGCAATATTCCTTTCTCATTAAACCCAGGCTTGGCCTCCAGGCCTGCCTAGCTAGATATTCCAAGCAGCCTAACCATCACCTACAGTGGTTCTCAACCTTCCTAATGCTGCGGCCCTTTAATATAGTTCCTGTGGGTCACGACCCACAGGTTGAGAACCGCTGAGTCTAGCATCTGCCTGCCAAATGAAACCTGTTTACTATCCCTAACAAAAGGTCCTTCCAGCCATAAACTTCTGTCATTCTGAGAGTAAGGTGGAAGCTATAGTATGCTCAATGTCACGCGGCTCCTTGGAGAATCACAATTCAGTCATTACAACATGTTTTTCATAGCCCTGGCTAAACAGTATTAAGCCATATGGACTCTCACAGAGTAATCATATGCCCCTTGCCTCATCCACACATTTACACACTTTACTTTCAAGAGAACAACAATAAGATAATAACAGTATCAATACAATAATGTTGCATTAGAATTCCATTCTAAAGCATTTCTAAAATTTCCCAAAGAAATAGCTCATTTTTTTCTAATAAAAAATACCTTTTATAGATGGGAAGAAAAATGTATCTAAACCAAACGTCTCACCAGTGGCACTACTGACATTTGGAATTAGATACAATATTTGCTGTAGGGAACTGTCCTATGCATTACAGGATGTTGGGTAGCATCCCTGACCTCTACCCACTAGATGCCAAAAGCAACCTTTGGATTGTAACAACCAAAAATACCCCTAGACACTGCTAAATGTTCCATGGGGACAGGGAGGAGCAAAATTCTCCACCCTGACCCCCACTGTGAACTGCTGACTTAAATGATTCTACCCTGTTTCCCTGAAAATAAGACATCCTCCGAAAATAAGACCTACTTACAGGAAAGATAAGATGTCCCCTGAAAATAAGACCTAGAGCATCTTTGGGAGCAAAACTTAATATAAGACACTATCTTATTTTCAGGGAAACAGGGTAGTTCTCTTAGAGAGATGGAACTATGGGTGATTTTTTCCTTGTTTTTTTTTTTTTTATTTTTCTTAATCTTCTATAATGAATGTATATTATTTACAGGACAAAGAATAAACTAGTAACTTTCTTTTTTTTTTTTTTTTTTTTTTTCATCAAGAAAGCTTTATTCTGAAGGGGACGTGGTTTATATCCATGTCCCATCTTGGTTACACTGGCCCATGTAACTTTCTAATTATTAAATAGCAATATCATTTGCTTCACAGATATAAATTGAACAGTAAGTGCCACTGTGTGGCTCATTCAGTTGAAAAATTAAATTCACACCCTAAAAATATCATCTACCACATAGGCACTTTAAATCCAATTTCTCACCAACGTGTAAAAAACACAAAGAACTTCAGAGAAGAAAGTTAGAATTGAGGTCTAAAGTCACAAAGAAAAAAACTTCTAAATCCTTCTTCAATATGGTAAATCAGTAGGGCTTCAGAAAGAAGCATAAAATGAAAACTGCTTTTTCAGGAAAAACTATTTCCCTGAAGCACAGTCTGCACATACAATGTAATCAGAAAGCACTTACATTGTTGAAAAATAAGAAAGCACATTTTCTTCATTCTTAAATTGCTGCATGTGAAGCCCATGCAAAAAAAAAAAAATTCCAAAATCAGAAAATTAAATATCCCTATTGGAAAAATAGGCTATAGACACATCCGTGACTTCATCTTCTTGGGTGTTAGAATATTATCCAAGAATTCTTTTTCTAGTTTGAAATCAGTCTCAGAGTGCTATATCCACCAAGAAGAAACAAAGTTCTCAATGAAGAACGCCACATCTATTATCCCCATGAGAGAGATGACCTTTTTCTCTACCTGGGTCCCCCCAAATGGCCAAAAAGTAATTTGTATGTACAGTGAGAAGCTTCCACCCTCCTCTGCTTACCCAGGGTGTTGCCAAAGGTTCACGTGCCTTCTGCTCTCAGGTAGAAGTTCTCTTTTGTTAAGTGGGGTGATACCGACTGCTGCTTCCAGAATAGCCATATATTTCTTATACCTCATCTTGTCTCTGTCAGTACAAGGTCCTGTAAATTTCAGACTCTGTTCAGCTGAAGCAACTGAACTAATCTTTACTCTCCTGGAAGCACTGTCTCTCCAGGTGCTCCGTGTATCCCTAGCTGGAGCTATTAAACGCAACAGTGGGGCAGGGGAGAGGCCACACCACAAATAAATAAAGGAAAGGCCTTTCAGATTACCCTGCAATGTCAGTATTACATAAGGCTAAAGAATTCTGAATAAAGCACTAATGAAAATGATTTGCAGGAATGACGGTGGTTTTAAACACAGCGATCTAACATAGGCTCTCCAATTAATCCGCACATAAATCTTTGAGGCTGCTAATCCTTCAAGAACTAATGGCGCATGAAGTGATTTATCTCAAGGTCTGGTATTAATTGGTCCAAAAAGCCTGCTTGCCTCTGGATGAACTAAAATCAGAAGCAGATTTGTTCTTTCTACAAATATCTATCTCTAAATGACTGTGCTTTGACAAATGAGGAAGAAATCCCAGTTGTCATTTTATAGCAAGGCTTTCTGAAATGCTATAAACGTCTTTCTTGGGTCAATAGCAAAGCAAAGATTAATTACTTAATTAATTAAGGAATATCCAACACGGGCAGTCCTTGCTAGCCGGTAAATATATTGTTTGCAGCCAGGTGCAGTGGCTCATGCCTGTAATCCTAGCACACTGGGAGGCCAAGGCAGGTGGATTGCTTGAGCTCAGGAGTTCAAGATCAGCCTGTGCGAGAGTGAGACCCTGTCTCTACTAAAAAAAAATAGAAACAAACTGAGGCAAGAGGATTGCTTGAGCCCAAGAATTTGAGGTTGCTGTGAACTATAATTCCATGGCACTCTCATCAGGGCTCTAGAGTGAGACTCCATCTCAAAAAAAAAAAAAAATGTACACACACACATATATGTATATATTGTTTGGAAATGTTCACAATCTACCTCTTCCCCTTATTTATTATTATTTTTTTTTTTATGAGAATCTCCCCCTGGCTTTGAGAAGCTTCCTTCCCTCTGTCCCAGGCTGTAAAGGTGGACCACCTGCCATGGTATACATAAACCAGACTGCATCAACCAGTCTTCCCTGGGATGAAAATACGACATTTGACTCAGAAGTGCTCAGATTTGGAGTCACTAACTGACAGGAAGTAAGGGCCACCACCTGAGGGCTCTTCACAACTATTTGAGAAAAACAGAACCAGAAGACATCAAATGACATCACTTGATCTTCTGGACCCAGTTATGTGGAGGCCACTCTCTTCCTAAGAGAACTCAGTTATACTTTTACTAGAGCTAATAATTGACTTTGGTAAAATTAAATTTCAGTTGACTTTCTGTCACTCTCACAGTTCTGACTTATATACTTCCTTCCTCACCAACTTCTTTAAGCTATTATTTTTTTATTTGATAGGCTATCTATCATAAGATACAGGAGTTATGTTACTCTGCCCAAACAAATTGATATACAAAAGGGAAGTAAAATAGAAGGAATCATTCTGCAGTAATTCTGATTAACCTAGATGTCCACAGTAAGGACGTGTCCCAAACCCGTTCCCATTCCCCCAAATCTTGATCCTTACTTCTACAGATTCTCTTTTTCCTCGATAGCAAGTTTCGTTTCTTTTCTTTTTACCTGAAGGAATTATTTTATTTTTTATTTTATTTTTGAGACAGAGTCTCACTATGTCACCCTCAGTAGAGTGCCATGGCATCACAGCTCACAGCAACCTCAAACTCTTGGGCTTAAGCGATTCTCTTGCCTCAGCCTCCCAAGTGGCTGGGACTACAGACGCCCACCACAATGCCCGGCTATTTTTTGGTTGTAGTTGTTATTTGGCAGGCCTGGGCTGGTTTTGAACCTGGCAGCCTCGGTATATGTAGCTGGTGTCCTAACCACTGAGCTATGGGCGCCAAGCCTGCCTGAAGGAATTAAACTAGTGGTCTCCAAAGTAGGTTGCACACACTGACAATCTCTGGAATGTGGGAAGAAAATATTAAACCGTGTATTCCCCCCCCCCCTTCGTGCTCTCTCGCATCCTTTAAACGTTTGATTATTGGCTGGCCAGGTGCAGTGGCTCTTAACATTTCAAGGAGGCTGAAGTGGGAGTATCACTTGAGCTCAGGAGTTCAAAACCAGCCTAAGCAAGAGTAAGAGTAAGAATAGAAAAATTAGCCAGGTGTTGTCTTGGGTGCCTGTAGTCCCAGCAACTCAAGAGGCTGAGACAGAAGGATTGCTTAAACCCAGGAGTTTGAGGTTGCTGTGAGCTACGCTGATGCCATGGCCCTCTAGCCAGAGTAACAGAGTGAGACTCTACTTAAAAAAAAAAGAAAAAAAAATTATTTTTGGCTGGACACAGGGGCTCGTAACTTAAAATCCTGGCAGTTTGGGAAGCCAAGGTGGGCGGATCAATTAAGGCCATGAATTTGAGACCAGCCTGGGCAACATCCTCATTTCTACAAAAAAAATACATAAATAGGACTGGGCCTGGTTGCTCACACCTGTAATCCTAGCACTTTGGGAGGCTGAGGTGGGAGGATCACTTGAGGCTAGGAGTTCGAGACCAGCCTGAGGAAGAACGAGACCCCTGTCTCTACAAAAAACAGAAAAGTTAGCTCGCCCAGTGGTGCACACCTATAGTCACAGCTCCATGGGAGGCTGAGGCAGGAGGATAGCTTGAACCCAGTAGTTTGAGGTTGCTGTGAGCTATGATGAGACCACTGTACTCTAGCCAGTCACCAGAGTGAGACCTTGTCTCAAAACATTTTGAGTGTTTCCGTTTTTATATATTAATATTTACCTTAAGAACTAACATTTTATATTGTATTAAGGTATATCTCTTATAAATCAATATACTCGTATATATTACAGGATGTGCTTAAAAATCTGACAGGAAATCGTGAGCAAAAAAGATTGATATTCAGTGACTTAAATAACCCTTCGGGTATTCCCTAAGACTCAATCTCCCATTTCTAACATGAGAGAACTAAATAGGTAAAGGTCAGTTTTCTTGCAGCAAGACTAAAGAGCTCCCACTTCACTTGGCTTGACTATGGAATTAATGTAATCTGACAAAAATAAAGTGGTGAACAACAAGGGATAAACCATTTGACTTTGTACTATTTCATTTCCATAGTATTCATGAATATTACTCCTACTAGTTCTACAAACAATTAGTACCAGTTAGTCCCAGGAATTCTTTTATAGGCTGAACTTGGTTGGCTACAGCTGCCACCTCTGAGAAAAGGTCCAACACAGCCCTCATTTAAGCAGACAGGAAGCTGTAATTACACTTACACAACAGTCTTTGTTCTAACAAATTGTATTTCTAATGACGTGGGATAAAAATTACTACACAGCCCTCTCTAATAAGAAACAAAGCTTGAGCTAACAACAAAAAATCAAGTTGAGCTTGTTACCCATTGGAAGCTGTTTTACTAAGTGAAAGTGACATAATATTTTATAAATGGCATGTTTGAGAGTTTCGTTTTATATTGGAATTTTTGACGCATTTAACATACGGCTCTTCTAATGTGATTCTGAATCTATGATCATCTCAGACAAAACTTAAAATTGAGTCATTCATTAGGAAAATAATTCTGTCTTAGCAAATACTAGAAAGAATTTGCATTACTTTCAAAATGAGACTGTTTGGCTAATTTATTTATTTATTCATTTTTTGAAATTATCATTTTTGTGTGGACCCCCTCATAATGGTATACAAGGACAACAACACAGAAAAAAATAAATCTAGCCACAATACCCTTTCCAGATATGTACTTATATTTTCTCTATAATTTGAGAAATTCATTAGAAATAACGTATGCATTTATTTGGTTAATTCCCTTAGAGTTCTAGAAATTCTTTATAATGACAACTATTGATTGCTTAATTTATCTATTTTAAAATGTTAAAAAATACACAATTCAAAGAAAGCTTTTAAGTCAAGATGCTCAATCAAGTTCTTTTCCTGGATAATTAAAATTGAACATAAAATCCACAGACCAAACTGACATTTCCTTTGAACTAATTATTTCTACTTTATTTCTTCCGGAGGAAACAGTGTACGTCCTTCTTCATTGCATGTTTTAACTATTACTGTGCTTTAGAAGTATAAAAATGGACATGAACCAATACCTAAACCAGCTGTTTCATAGGGTGTGGTCTGCTTTTCAGGGAGCTAGAAAAAGCCGTAACTAAAAGTAAAAGAGTCCAGGAAACAGCTATTTTTTTGCTTTTTTAGCACAATGACAAATAAACCATTTGACTTTATGTTAGCATTTCATTTCTACCTTCCCTCCTATCTCCGTATATATATATGGAGAGAGAGAGAGAGAGAGAGATACTTTCTACTCAGATGACCCACTAAAACCTGTAGGAAAAGCAGACTATGAGAGTAAAACAATTACCAAAAAGTTAACAAAAAATTAGCTTGTGGCTCCTCTGGACTCACTCCACTTTGCTCTTCCGAGTCATCTTCAAAACATATTTATCACTGGGTTTAAACTATTACCTTCAACTAGATGTCTTCAATCTATAATTGCAATCTTGTCCTCCCACCCAACCCAGTATGTATCCCAAACAGGTCCTCTGCCCCGCCCCAGCTGCGGCCCCTCCTGCCTTTTCCTGCCTCTGTGTACTCACATCCTGGTTCCCTTGGCATGAGCCCTTGAAGATATCCTCACCCATTCCTGTGGGTCCCCAACACACCAATCCCATGACACAGGGGAAAGAGAGCTCAAAAGAGCTTCTAGGAGAAGACTGTATTTGAATCCCACCTCTACTGTTTAACACCTGTTAACTTTGAACAAGTTGCTTGACCTTTCTAAACTTGTTTCATCATCTGTAAAACTGTATTAAGACCACAACATAGGGGTCATTTTAAATGTCATAATGTATATGCATTCAGTGGCTATTATCCCTATCTGTCTTTCCTTTTTCATTCCTAATACTTCTTCAATACACCTTCCTCCATCCTCATTTTTCTGCAGGCAAGAACCAGGTGCACTTACAAACTTGTGACCCTCTCCTGAAATTATAGCTTCCTCCAACCCTTAAAAAACCAAAAAGCCCAAGACCATTTGGTTTTTATTTTTCACTTTTTGTTGTTGTTGTTTTTGTGACAAGTCTCACTATGTCACCCTTGGTAGAGTACCATGGCCTTACAGCTCACAGCAACCTCAAACTCTTCAGCAACCTCAAACTCTTCGCCTGAAGCGATTCTCTTGCCTCAGCCTCCCAAGTAGCCGGGACTACAGGTGGCCGCCACAACGCCTGGCTATTTTTTGTTGTGTAGTTGTCATTGTTGTTTGGCAGGCCTGGGCCGGGTTCAAACCCCCAGCTCCAGTATATGTGGCTAGCACCCTAGCCTCTGAGCTACAGGAACTGAGCCTTTTTTTTTTTTTTTTTTTTTTGAGACAGAGTTTCACTTTCACCCTCAGTAGAGTGCTGTGGAGTCATAGTTCACAGCAATCTCAAACTCTTGGGCTTAAGCAATTCTCTTGCCTCAGCCTCCCAAGTAACTGGGAATACAGGCGCCCGCCACAATGTCCAGTTATTTTCAGAGACAGAGTCTCACTCTTGCTCAGTCTGGTCTGGAACCTGCAAGCTCAGGCAATCCACCTGCCTCAGCCTCCCAAAGGACCACGTGGTCTTGTGGGGAAAAATAGTGAGACCAAAAGACAGGCTGGCTGGACGGGACTGGGACCCAAGATCTGGAGTGAGACATGGAGACCACCAAAGAGAAAGGACAGCAGAGTCTTACAGCTACTTCAGGGAACAGAGGGCAGGGACCCAGCTCAGATGGAACCCACCAACTGGAGAGGCCCTCCTTGGTGATCTTTCCCAGAGTTTTTAACCTCTGCTATGGAATAATTAATTAAAATCATTTAATTGAGCTGAGGTGGTGGCACAAGTCCATAATTCCAACTACTCAGGAGGCTGAGGCAGTAGAATTGCTGGCAGCCAAGAGTTCAAGGATGCAGTGGCACCCTGATCCTGCCTGTGAATAGCCACTGTGCTCCAGCCTAGGCACAGAGTGTCACTTTGGCTCCCTCAGTAGAGTGCCCTGGCGTCATAGCTCACAGCAACCTCAAACTCTTGGGCTCAAGCAACCCTCTTGTCTCAGCCTCCCTGAGTAGCTGGGACTACAGGCGCCTGCCACGATGCCCAGCTATTTTTTTTTTAGTGACAGGGTCTTGCTCTGGCTCAGGCTGGTCTCCAACTCCTGAGCTCAAACAATCCACTCACCCCATCCTTCCAGAGTGTTAGGATGACAGGTGTGAGCCACTGCACCTGGCAGATCTGGTCTCTTTAAAGAAAAAAAAAAGAACCACTTAATTTACTGCCTGTCCCAAATAACTTGCCTATATAATAATCCATGGATCCTAGCACTCTGGGAGGCTAAAGCAGGTGAATGGCTTGAGCTCAGAAGTTCAAGACCAGCCTGAGCAAGAGCGAGACCCCGTCTCTACTAAAAACGAGTAAGTAAGGCAAGAGGATCGTTTGTACCCAAGAGCATGAGGTTGGCCACAGCCCTCTACCAAGGGCAACAAAGTGAGATGCTGTCTCAATAAAAACAAAAGACAAACAGACAAACAAAAAACACAGATTCTTCTCATTTCTAAGAAAATACTTTCAGTTCCTTACATGAGAAAAAAAAAACTGCTCCTATTACTGTTGGGAGAAGTTGTGCTTCTGCTATGTTTCTGCCAGAGCAGTGATTTTCAGCTGGTATGCCATACTGGGATGGCAGGAGACAATCTTAGGTATGCCAAAAAATGTTTAAGGATCATTAGCTAAATTATTTTCAAAAGAAGTTCAAAGTACAGTGAGTATATTCTATTTTTAATCAACGTAATTTAAGTGTGCCACGGAAGTTTAACTATAGTTTCAAGTGTGCCCTGAGATAAAAAGGTTGGAAAACACTGTGCTGGAGCCTAGTAAGATCTGGCATTTCTCTTGCCTGGGAGCATGTAAGCCGAAGGCACTGAAGAGACCAGAATGTTGGCAGGAATTATTTTCAGTCAAGCAGGGCTTGGCCATTCACTGGACGTGGTGGCTGTCAGCTACCTCTGCTCTGCAAAATTGCGGAAGGGAACAGATTCTTCCTCACATCAGAATTGGAAACTTGGTAGGGACTGCACCGGGTGTGAAGTGTTGAGAGTCAGCTGGACACACATAGCCCCATGGTGCTCCAGCTGACACACCCCTCCCACTCTACAGCACAAACTGGGGTCCACACTACCAGGGGTTGAAGACCAGCTTCACCACTAATGAGCTGTGTGACCTCAGAAGAGTCATTTAATGTCTCTTTGCCTCAGTTTCTTCATCTGAAAAGTGGGGCTAATGACAGCACTTGCCTTACAGAATCATTTTGAAAACTAAATCAGTTACCACACAAAAGCACTCAGCACATGTAATGTCCAACACTCAACACACACCACGTAAGAGTATGTCATTATCTTTACTAACTAGCCGTGGCTTCATTTCTTCCAGAAAAAACTCTCTTTGGTTTAACCCTTAGACTGGGTCCTATGTCCCTCTTCTGCCTTCTTACATACTTTGTTCTTTGTGTTTTTCATTTTGGGGGGGTTTTGAGACAGAGTCTCACTATGTCACCCTTGGTAGAGTGCCATGGCATCACAGCTCACAGCAACCTCAAATTTTTGGGCTCAAGCGATTCTCTTGTCTCGGCCTCCCAAGTAGCTGGGACTACAGGTGCCCACCACAATGCCTGGCTATTTGTTTTTGTTGTTGTTGTTTACCAGGCTCGGGCCAGGTTCGAACCCACTAGCCCCGGTGCATGTGGCCTAACTGCTG